>CAUJRU010002723.1:0-67037 GCA_963277665.1 Viscum album
ATCTACGAGAGCTATGGCTATATTAGCCAGTGCACCAGCTTGAGAATTTTGTGATCGCGGGACATAAGAAAATGTCAGTTCCAAAGAAAATTCCTCCATTAACTCTCTGATGTAATCATACAAAGGGATTAGTTCTTCTTTTCTGATTGCATAATCCCCATTGACTTGTTTGATTACTAGGTCTGAATCACGCTTAACTTTTAAGTGATTCACTTGTGCTTGAAGCGCCAACTCTAATCCTGCGATGAGAGCTTGATATTCTACATCATTATTTGTACCACCTCCCAACAATGAGAAGGAATGAGGTAGCACTGTCTTTTATGGGGAAATCAGTACAATTCCTAATCAAACTTTATTGAATTTAGGATCTTCCATTTTCTTCCCTGTTGGACTTCTGGAAGCACCATCAAAGCACATTTCCCATGTTAGAAGATTTTCTTGAATTGAAAAGACATCCTTATCAGGAAGTTTAGTATCTAAAGATGTATCTTCCGCTAAAGGGTGTTCATCCAGGAAATCAGTCAGATCATGACCCTTTATTGACTTTTGAGACACATATTGGATATCAAATTTCTGCAAAATAACTGCCCACCTTGCCAGACGTCCTGTAAGAATTGGACAACTAAGGATGAATTTGAGCAGGTTATTACGAGATACCAATTGGTCTTAACGATCTTACAGGTAGTGTCTCAACTTTTGAACTGCAAAGATTAATGCGAGGAAGCACTTTTCAGTACTTGAATATTGTTTTTTTTGCTTCAAGCATAGTCCGATTGAGATAGTAAAGGCGGTTTTCATTCCCAGCATCATTCTTTTCGGCAAAGAAGGAACCCAATGATCGGTCTAAGGCTATCACATAGAGGATAAGTGTCCTTCCTTCAATAGGTGGCATTAATACCCATGGACTGAAGAGGTATTTCTTGTGAATATAGAATGGTTTTTGACATTCTTCAATCTACTGGTATGTGATTCCATTCTTCACCAATTTGGTGAAGGGTAAACTTGTTCCTGTCAAATTGGCGATGAAACGCCGAATATAGGCTCAGTTTCCTTCAATTCCTCTAAATTATTTCAAATTTAGAGGATGTGAGATACTATGTATTGACTTTGTCTTCTCAGGATCGACTTCGATGCCACGTTGGTGTACAAAAAAGCCAAGAAATTTTCCTAAGGTTAACCCAAATGAACATTTTAAGGGGTTAATCTTCAAATTATATTCCCAAAGTTTGTGGAATATGATTTCCAAATCATCCAAGTGATTAGAACGTTGTTTGGATTTAACCACCAAATCATCCACATAACATTCCTCAAATTTCCCTACAAAGGGTATGAAGATACGGTGCATGGAACGCTGATATGTTGTGCTTGCATTCTTCAGGCCAAAGGGCATTACCCGATAGAAAAACACACCCTGAGGGGCTCTGAAGGCTGTAAATTCTATATATTCTTGAGCCATTTGGATTTTATTATACATGGAATATCCATCCATGAAGGAAAGTGCTTCATATCCAGTTTTTTCATCAATTAAGAGTTATGTAATTGGAACTATAAAATCATCCTTAGGACAATACTGAATAAGATCTCTGAAATCAATGCAAACTCTAATTTGTCTGCTCTTATTTTCAAAAGGGAAAATTTTAGCCAACCATTTGGGATATTGAACTTCTCTAACGAAGTTATCTTTGATAAGCTTATCCACTTCATCTTCAATTTTGGAAGCATATGTTGGGTGTGTTCTTCTTGCGGCTTGCTTAAATCCTCGATGTTCTTCTGGCAAGCCCAAATGTTGAGTGGGAACATCGGGATCAATCCCTGGCTTCTCTATATAGTTCCAAGCAAATATATCTTGATTTTTCGTTAAAAATGAAATATACATTTCCTTCTCTTCAATATTTATGGCCACACTAACTAAAGTGGGCGTGGATCTTCTTTTGTACCCAGATTTATTTCTCTGAGTTCATCCACAGGGGTTGAGATACCCTCTTCAAATGCTGGAGGAGCATCCCTGAGATAATCCTCTTCTTCTTCAACATGTGTTATCTCTTCTGCTTTTACTTGTAGAGTAGATGATGAAGAATAATTTCTATGATCAGGAGAGATGTAAAAATTTGAACATCTTGAAGAAGAGGCTTCCATTTCTGACCTTATTGGTGATGATTTGTCTTCCTTGGGTAATAACGAGGAGATGATGGATTGAGAATCGACATATTTGTTCACCTCTGACATTTCTATAACTTCTTCTCGCCTGGTTGGAAAACTTTAGACTTGCTATATTTTAGTAGATGAAATGAAGACATCTCCATTTGAGCTTTCATCATTGTTTGGTGAATCACCAATTTCTCCCATGCTGTCTGGCTTGATTGCCGTAATTGACATTATGGATGTTTCCATAAGAGTATTTGGATTCGGGTCAATCCTGTCAATTTTACTGATAGGAATCACATAATCTGTACTCAGATGTGTGAATTGGTTTGATGGAATCTTTTCCAAACCATATGGAGCATTAACCTTGGTAACCTCCCATATTGTGGATTTCTCCTTACCCTTCATGTGATAGAATTCCACCTCAATGTATTAAGATTCACATGTTTTGAAGGGGGATTTATCACTATACAATGTTCCAATTTGACCATCGAAACAATATGTGAGACATTAATGGTATGATGAAGGGATAGCCACATGTTGATGTAGCCAAGGTCTTCCAAGAAAAAATTTGAAGGCTGTATCATGACCAAAAACCATGAAATCTGAATTGGATACAAGGTCTCCAAACTGAGTTCTGAGTGTAATCTCACCCAGTGGTTCTTGTTCATTTTTATCATATCCTTGAAACATCTGAGTAGAAGGAGATAAATCAGATTCTGTGAGGCCTAATCGATTAAGTGTATGAATGGGAATAAGGATCACTCCTGAACCGTTAACAGTGAAAGATCTTCGGATGTCTACACCATTGACCTTGCCAGATAAATACAATGGTCTAATATTTCCATGCATGAAATCATCTTCATCTTCATCTGTGAAAGATATCACATCATGGAATTCTGTAGGATTATTATCTACATGGTATACTTTAGCCACATCAATTTCATTTTTGAACTCTTAAGGACTTAACAAAGCCTCAATGAGCACCTACTGAAGATCCTTGGATAGATTCAAGGCATACAAAATTGATAACTTGGCCGGTACATGGGCCAAAAGATTCAAAACATCATGTTTTGGATCCAAAGGTCTGGTTTTTTCAACAGGAACAAGTGGTTTCACAGATGCCTTAGAGGTTGATGCTTTAGAATTAAATGCTTCTTCAATTGGGGTAGGAGTTGAAAATACTTCTGGATTTAAAAGATTAGACTGAAAAGGTCAATTTACATGCTGATAGGAAGATGGTAGAACCTTTAATCGATCCTCTAGAATAACTATACCAGGACTGAAACTGTGTTGCGTGGAAGAATTTGCTTTTTCTTGTTGAGCCCGCTGAAGGGCTCCACCCTGACTTTCTGCTGAATACATAGTTCTAGCAGGGGTAGAATTCGAATAGTGGTTTTTGGGATATCCACGTCTTCCTCTGTATCCCAGACCTATGGAACTCCCTCTTTTTCCTATGTTTGATACAGGGAACTCAGGGTCATCGAGATTGAAGTTGTGACAGTCATAAGGATCTGTTAAATGAATCATGTTAACAGAACCAAATATCAACTCTTCATCTGATGAAGATTCTGCCTGATTAGCACGTTTAGGTTGTACCATTTGGTGGTGTGGTGCCCATGGCGTCAAAGTAGATAGTATAAAATATTCTAGAGTCAAAGACAAATTGGGATTTGACACGATCTCATCTTCTTCTAAATTTTCCTCTTTCTTTGAATAATTCCATTAATTTGAGGATTTTCTCTCTGATTAAGAGGATTTTTCTATGGAATTCATAGAAGAATACACAATTGGTTTCTTCAATGGAGTTTTCAAAATGGCATGATTTAGGTTGATCATATTCCTGACCATCCAATCATCATATTTCTATGCATTTTTATTTTTAACTTCTTACCACTCGCCTTCTTCCTCAGGATTTGTAGAAGTAACACATGCTACCTGAACTGAAGAACCTTTCAATTTCACTTGTCCCAAGTCCACCATATTTTGCAGGAGGTCTTTGAAGAAAAAACACTCATGAATGGGATTCCAAAACATCTAATGAAATGGGAAATATTTGGGACAGTCTTCATCTCCTTCCTTGTTTGTCTTTTTGGGCCTTGGTAATGGAACCAAATTATTTTCTAGAACCGAAATGAAGTAACCATGAACTTTTTCATTTCGAAAAGAGTAAAATTTTCACTTTAGATCCTCAAATTTTTTTCATCGTTTATCTCTTTGATCATGTTGATGAAACAACCTCTGTTGTTGACACTCAGGAGGTGGAGCCCTTCAAGAAGATGAAGGCCTAAAGTAGAAGCAGGTACATGTGCTTGTTTAATCATAACTATAGCAGTATCTGCTTTACCCATTCTTCTTCCTAGAGATGATTAAGTTACACAAGCTTTATCCTTATTCTTTATAAGAGGGTCTTCAATCTGTTGAGTGATTTAAGTAAGGTCTCAGAACCCTCCTGTGTATTTCCTAGGGATCAACGACGTGCGTAATTCATCACGTAGATTTGCCACACAAATTGGCAACAATTCTTCTTGAGGGAGTGCTATGCTCAGAGAATATTTTAATCCCTTCCAGTGATAAATGACATCTGAAACCCTTTCATTATCCCTTTACTTACAATTTGTAAGATAAAAAACTATTGTCTTTGGATATGTTGAGTTGAATTGAAGAAGGAATTGTTGTCGAAGATCCTCCCACTGGGTAATTGACCGGGATTGCAAGCTTGTATACCAGAAAAAAGAAGGCCGTTGTAATGACTACACAAAACACATGAGATTAACTAATTCTTGTTGTTGAGGGGTTCCCATCATAGGATTGCAATGAGAAAAAAATGTGTTTAGTGTTGCTATGGGTCTCTCAAACTATTAAAGATTGGGAATGTGGTAGTTGTAAAATTTGATGGTGGAGGAATTGCGTCTACCCATTCAGGGTAATCTCTCTTCTCTGGTTGAACCGGTGAACGCTTTCCTTCCATATCTTCCAACCGAGCTATTAATGACTCAATATTATTCATTAACTTTTGAGAAAGAACAGATTGAGCTTGGACATGTGCATGTTCAATAACTGGAGCTTGGATAGGTGTGGTGACTGGGAATGCCACTGATGGAAGTATTTACAGTTGTTGCGTATAACCCATAGGATTAGAACTGTGAGGGTGTACTGGTAAAGGAGGATACTATTGATCCATATCAGTAGCCGCAACAAATTACCTTGGCTGACTGACTCCCGCACACTTAGGAGGAAGACTACTTTGAAGTATTTCTGAATTCAACCTCCTTAATTCCATCATCTCTTCCTCTTGTTGTGTGAATATTTTCTCTAGTGAGAGTGATTGGTCTTCTCTAGAGGAAGGGTATATAACATGATTCTTCCATTTCCCTTTGTTGGATTCCTTTCGGAGAGGGAGAAGTTGGTTAATTGATGGAATACCCAGAATCTGGGTAAGCCTTTGATTTCTTGTATGTACACCTTCCTCATTTGTGTCTGTATGTACAACTTATTGAGCATGAACCACTTCATCTAATCCTTCTGAGTGAGCCTCATATTCTAGAGTATTAGCAACAATGGAATTGATGACATTTATTGATGCATAACACATTTCATCCCTTCTATCGACATTTCTGCGATACTGTCTTTTTCCATTCCCTTGATGAGACACTGCCTTTTGCTGATTTGATCCCTCATGAACTTCTTGACGAACCATAATATGGAGGGAATCTCCTAATAATTTTTCTTTGCGTTCCTCTTAGGGGTTCTTCCCTAATCGAGAAAAGACTAACTTTCTCTAAGGAAGAGATTGAGGATTTGAAAAATTCCCTAGTCCGGTGGATTGGGGCTGTTCCTGCTATTCCTGCTCAACTCCTCGAATCATATTTGTTGACTCTGAGGGTTGGGTTAAAAGAGTCCCCAATCTGGAAAGCTGGGGTGGTTCTGGAGTTTCTATATCTGAGACCTTCTTAAAAGCTCTCCTGATCTTATGGAATTTAGTCCGGAAATTGGCTGGATGCATTAACCTACATCCACTCTTATCACCCAGCTCAAAAGACCGTTGGATTATTTCTGACAATTCTATCACTTGATGATGTGCATGCTCTAAACGAGAAGCTTGTTCGATGTTCTAATTTTCCTGATGCAAAAGTAATTCGACAACTTTTTCTCTGTATTCCTGATTTTGAGAAGAACTAGTTCAGGCCTGTTCTATAGCAAGCCTCTTATTACAAACAAAACCAATTTGTTGTGGCTATCTGTGGGCAATAAAATTGCATGATACCACTTTCGGCGGGCTTTGTTGACCAGAGAGTACAGTGAAATGTAGTTCTCCATGAACAACCCATCCCCTGATATGAATACCAGATGGGGCATTGGCAATTAACTAGCACAATCTTCTTAATTTTCCAAGGCATGAACGCTGAAGGGCTATCTGCTGCTTTTTAGCCTTCAGATATCAAGAAACTGAGAGAGATGCTAAATCAATTTGTCATTATAACCCTTATATTATCTTGACATGATTTTCTTATTCATCATAAGATAATATTTTCTTTTTCAATTTAAAAAGAGTTTTCCATATGGTAAGATGAATATCTTGAATACAATCTTCTTTAAACATTTCTGGAATGTCATACTGAGAGTCATCCAAAGGCCAAAACATGACTGGCACTTTTCTTTTGCCAATTTCTTTCTAATATTTAGTACTTCCTCGTTATCATTTGATGAAGATTCTTATACCTGTTTTGACCAAATATGGCGCCTCTTTGTTTCTTCATCATATTCAACAATATTGGTAGAGAATTCATTTACCAAATTAGAAGATGCATGACTCAGGGGTAGTTCGGAGAATGACCTACACCCCGTGCTATCTTCTGGATGATAAATTATTTCACCTGCTATTGGAAAAGCATCAGACATGACTAGATTCACATTTCCAAGTGCCTCAAGATAAGAGGGATATATCATCACTACATTTTTCATTGAGCATTTTCCAGGAAATGTGAATTACTACTACAGAGAGGAATTTCGCAGCTAGATTCATCATCATGGAGAGGACCACCATGGTGGGTTACAACAAAAGAAGAAACCTTTTTCTCCGTAGTCTTCTAGCCACGCAGAGGGTTATCGTGGCTCTCATCTGAAGATGATACTTTGAGATTGACTGAACTTTCATGAAGCAAGCATTCATGAGGGAGTGTCTAATGTTGACCTTTGGAATTAATGTTCCCATTATTGGAAACTGAGAGAGTAGAATCTTGAGTTCCAATACATAGTTGTCTTGGTGCATCAAGAACTCTAGCATCGAGTAAGGCCTTATTACAGATTGGACCTTGATTTCTTGACTGTGCTGGACGATTATTTTTTTTAGACGCCTTCTTACTCACTTTGGGAAACACTTTTTGAAGAGAGTGGTTGTTATGGACTGGTGTATGTGCCTGATTCGAAGAAAGGATCAGGTTGGGATAATTATCTCCACTCAAATCAGGTGTATGTGTCTGACTTGGTTGTCCGTATGACATGGGGGAGTATGCCCCACAACCCTCTTGGACTAGAACACATGTGTGTGTCTGTTCCGGAGTGAACTGTTGATGTGTCACTCCACTAGTAGGGATAGATTTTCATTTCTTTCCATGTGATGCTACTGAAGCTATTATAATATCCGGGTAGACATCCAGAATAAGAGTACGGATTTGCTTCTGCTCTTTCACCATTGACAGAATATGATTGGTGACTTCAGCTGCTGGAACGGGAATATACATCCACTCCGTGCTTGGAGTAGGTGTGTGTTCCTAAACCTGTCCTCCTTTTCCTGTCAGTGAGTTCTAACAGTACTTATGTGTGGGGGAAGAGAGTTGAGTATGCCTCTTGTTTGTCATTGAAGCTTTCCAATTGACTTCTCCAGGTGCTACCAAACGAGACTATTGGTAGGCTTGATCAATACTAGCAGGTGTATGTGCCTACTGATTGCACTCCGCCGAACGTGGTTGATGAACTTCCTTCAATAATGGCAGATGAGACTGCTGGCAGGATTGATGAGTGTGAGAAGGTGTATGTGCTTGTTTACCAGTTGTCAACACATTGGGTTGGCGGGCTTAATCGTATGCAGTCAGATGAGCCTGCTGACTAGCTGATGATTTATAAACAGGTGTATGTTCCTATCTATAGTACTCTGCTGGAATTGCCTGGCAGAAATGACGTGTTGCTGCAAAGCGATTTTGCTGGATAGAGGAATTAAAATGGATGGGTGTGTGTGCCCGCTCATTGCTTTCCACCAAGTTAGTTTGGTGGACTTCTCCAGAAATGGAAGAGATAATAACCTACTCACTGTTGACCGGTCGTCACCTCTGGTCGTTCGTCCTTCCTTCTTGGGTTCGATTAACCTAATCCAAATGCAAGGAGATGAAACCCTCATCATGTTGAGGGCGCACTGCCGCACGATTCTGGTGGCCATTGTTGGTTGGAGCCCTCAGGAAGTACTCCTGTTTCCTTGAATTAAGTCCTTGAGTGACCTTCTCATTCACCTCCTCAGAATATGGGAGTGAATGGTAATTGCGTTTTGGGGATAATGATCTGAAACGGTTGGATATGGTGGTTAGCACCGCCTGCTTCTTGATAGCTGGTCATCGCTGTCTGGACGACCAGAGTGAATTATTGACTTGGAGGGCTTGTTGAGCAGCCTCCAGAGTCGGAATGGTACCATTTCGACAATATTCCTTAACCAGTGCATTTGATACCCAACGTTGAAGACACGTAGTAGGTGATGTCATCCTCAGAGTGGACGATGATCCAGTAGGAGTAGTAGTAGAGGTATTCATAGTAGGGGCATTCACAGGTGTGAACTTCAGAGAAGCCATTTCTGTAATGCAGAAGATCTTGGAAAAGAAAGTGTCTGTTTGATAAAACAATCATAATCAAGAAATTATCGGCCACTACATCTCTTGGATGAGCACATATGTTATTGATTGTTTTTTTGGCCCTATCATTGAGTTTAAATAGGGGCCTAACAAATAAGTAAAACATCATTTTAAATTGGTTAAAGATTCACATCGGGTTCACCATTTTTTGTTTCCTCTGGAAATAGGGATGACCTTGTTTGTATAAGGTTCAAACATTTCAATAGGTTTCTAATGGTTTTGTTCATAGAACCGGAAACATCCAATGATTTTATATCCATTTGGTCCTACTTTCCATAGGTCGGTGCTCATTAGGTATGGACCAATGAGACTTAAGAATTTTCATTGGTCGAGAGGATGGGAGGTCGGACTCATCACACCTTTTGGGGTGAATTATTGTCTACTCCGGGACTATCTTTATAGATTTAAGTTATGTTTGTGGATCCTTATTACACTACCAAGTATGAAAATGATCTTTCCTTAAGATCTGACAATCAATGATTAATATGTATGAGATTTAGAGAATCTTCTATATTTATTTGAGGTTCTTCATCGATAGATAATCATCTCTATTGGTTAGAGATTATTAGTCAATGGTATCCTGCAACAGATTATATAAAGATCTCTTGGTCATTATGATAACCATACTGGTTTTAAATCCACTCAGCGGGGCATTTGAAGTTTATTGTCGTTCAGAAGGATATGGCATATTTAAGAGTTGGGATCGTACCCACAAAAGGGATACCTATATATCTTTGTTTGAAAAGGAATAAAAACCCATGTAGTTCGGGAATTAAGATATAGTTTAACATCATATGGGACAGATGAGAATTAATGGGTGATGGTCTTGAACCACATAAACTCTTCTTACGTACTCTACATTTAAGGTAGAGATCAAAGTCCACATAGTTCGGTTGGGAATTGTGGGGCTTACCTATGATTAACATCCCAAAGAGAAGTGTCGTGGTTACTTTTACACTCTAAGCTCACGTGATTCATACTCGTTGTGAGAAATAAGAGGTATTAGTAAACCTGAAAATTTTGGCCACGAAAGATTCATTCACGAGGAATGATATCGGGATTATGTATGTATGATTGCCCAAATAGATAATGATCAGGACTTACTTTTGAGAAGAATCATGGGAACAATGTCCATAAAGGTATATGTGCTTTATGGAGATTTGGATACTCTAACTTGGAGATTACTCCTGATGAACTTGCCCAAATTAGGAGGGGACTTGTGATTGGGTATTATTCCGGATATGGAATCCCAAATCAAAAGATGTTTAAAACTGGTTAAGAGAAATTATGACTGGGTCTTATTCCTGAGAAGGAGGCCCAGGTTAAAGGGACTTGATAACTAGGGCTTACTCTTGAGAAGGAGGCCCAGGTTAGGGAATTATGATTGGGAATTTCTCCTGAGAAGGAGGCCCAAAATTAAGGGAACATGAAGACTGGGGCTTACTCCTGAAGAGGATGACCATATTTGGGAACATGGGGTTTACTCATGAGGAGGATACCCATATTTGGGAACTTGGGGCTTACTCCTGAGGAAGATTCCCATGAATAGTCTTCTCATATTTAAAGGATTAGGTTGAATGAGTTAAATCTATAACTGTAGTGACATAATATATGTAAATCACTAGGTTTTGAGAGATGTTGCAAAAAATTCCTTTCAGAAAAGGAAGCCAACCAAGGAATCATGCCATAAATTTCTTTGAAGATGATTCTAAAGGCTAAATCTTGAATTGGAGAGGTGGATTTGAAGAAAACAGATGAATGGATAGGAGGGGCACCCAAAAGAAGGTAGGAGCGCAGGTCTTGTTTGGGCGCACAGGTATACCTGCACGATAAAGGTGTACTTGGGTGACAGTCAATCCATAGGGTAAAACATAGGGGAAGCTTGGCTCAAGCCCTTAGTGTTATCCCTAAATACTTTTAAATGAGTGGCACACAAGTTCTATTGAAGGGATAAGACAGTATGCAAGTTTCTTCAATTCCCTGATGGTTTAGACACTTAGGCGCGCATGTGTTGATGAATTTCTACACTTAGGACTTGTTCCCTCTCTTTAGACATTCCATTCTAGGTAAGAAATTACATTAGAAGTGTTCAGAAGTCTTTGAGAAGAGATTAGGGTGCCGAGAGATCAAATTTGAGTTTCTAGATCTCTCATCCCCGAAATGGGGGACCCACAAGGGGTATTTATAGGCCTTTGAAGACCTTGGGCGAAAATAACTTAGGGCGCGCAAGTCACCTGCATGGCCAAAATGAGGCGTGCAAGTATACTTGGGTGGCCATGGTGAATCTTGCATGACCCAAGTGTAATCAAATTCCTATTCTTGCCTTTGTCGATTTTTGATGTTTCTTCGAAGGATGAATCACTTTGTGTTAAGGTATTTCCCTTTTTCAGTCATTATATTCTGTGATGGAAAGGAGCGTCAACAAAATGTTTTAGAAAAATAAGCATAGTATGTTACCACCTAGTGCTTCATAATAATTATTTAATACATAAACCAATTGTGATCATTTAAAGAAACAAAAGTAATGAAATAGATTTTAAAAAAAATATTCTATGAAACATGGAGATCACCCATTACATAACATTTTATAAAACATTAAAAGATAAACTACTTTCCAATCATGCATAAATTACCATTCCAAAATACATATTCATGGAAATGAGTCCTACGATACATTAGGTTTGGGTTAGGTAGGATATGCACACCTCAATGAATAATTGATGACATGCTCACCAATCCCTAGGAAAACTCACAAATGGATAAGAAAACATTACAACAATTAAACCCCCTATAATAACATATTTTAGTTTTATTTCTAGAATAAATCCATTCAAGATATCCAAAAACCATACTAGAATTATTTTCCCAATCTATCCCTTATAAAAATTACCCAAAGATCCCATGTTCCATAGCCTACACTTATAATCTTTCATTTTTACAACGTAGATCATTCAAAAGGAATTTTACACATAAATAATCAAGTGGACCATAAAACAAAAAAATGTTTTGTAAAAAAATCGCTAATAATGAAAAAAGATTAAAAAAATTCATAAAGGTAACCATAAAACCAAAATTTTATAAAAAAATATTCATTACTTATATTTAAAAATAATTTATGATGGAAAAGCATAAAAAGTTAATAACAACCTCCTTTTATGAAGAAACCTACCTCAAACACATGGTATAAAAAAAATAAAATAGGATCTACATGCGGGGAGGATATAAGTATTCTAAAAAGAATATTATACCCCTAAACCATGAAAAAAATCAAGACACTCAGATTAAACAAAATTTAGATCAACTTAGACAAGATAAGGCTATAACCATGATAATTCATGAAGAAGCTCACAAATATCTAAGTAGATTTGGTCACTAACATACTTTATCCTAAAATATATATAAAAAACCCATTAGATCATGATGAAACCAATAGATCTATCTATAAAATCCTTGATCAATGTGCAATTTTAAGAAAAAGAGAGAATTACTAGAATAACGATGAAAAATAATGAAGAACGGAATCTCACCTTGAGATTCATAGATTCAACACCTCAAGATCTTTCAAAATAGCTTGCTAGAAGGGTTGGGATCTACAAAATATATAATATAAATCCATATATTCAATATTGTAGGCTTTAGGAAAAATAATTAATATAATGACTTGAGATTTTAATATATATTTTTCCATTAATTAAGTCAAATATATTCAATAAATTTACCCACATGCGAAACCAAACTAAAATGAAACTATTATATGATTAGACTATTAAACACCTATTCGTTGAATTAGTAGGTATAGACAGTAGCTTATGATGTATGAAATATATTAACAAATTTATTTTTATATATATAGGTTAATTTATATAAATTTACTTAATTCATTATTGGGTTTAAGAATCTATATTTTTATGCATTGTAATTTTTATTAGATAAAACTAAGTATATTATTTTTAAATGACATAGTTAATAAAATAAAATATTAATTAATTAATTATATATTTATTAATGTTTTACATAAATTTAAAATTAGAAGAATGAGCATTTTAAATAAATAATTACCTATAAAAACAAATTCTAAATATATTTATGATTTTTTTTAAAAATTTTAAATAGAAAATTAAATAAATTTAATTTTAAAAATAAAATTATTTTTTGAATACAGAATATAAAAATTAATTTATTAGGAGTTTTTGGGGTTTTTTCTAAAATAAATTATTTTTTGGGAAATACTGAAACATGCAACTTTTTTGCCAATACCGTCAGTTTTATGAAATTAGGACTAAAATATTTTTGAAACCTTTATAACAAAATAACATTCTATAAAGAAAAATTAATCATTTTAAAATGATATTTTGGATTTGTAAAATCAACTTATAACATTTTAGAAAATCAAGTAATATTTTATGAGAAGTATTTTTTGATAGTTTAATTAATTTTTCGTATGAGGAAATTTGTTTTTGGGATTTATTTTATCTTCAAAAAAATATTTTTCTAATAATAAACATATTTTTAATATAATTATAATCAATAATATTGAAAATTTTATCTGATACATAAACTTTTATCTTGAAAATACACTTTTCTTATAAACGCGTTTTTAGGCATTACAGGCAGTAACGTTATGATTAATTTTCCTACATATATAAAGTAATTTATATAAAATAATTCTTATATTTATTATAATAATTTTAATATTAATTATTGTGGAAATATTATTTTTAGGTATAAAAGTTAGATTATTCGAATTAATATTAATTACCAGGATAATGGTAATAATTATTTTAAAATTATTGTTTCTTTAATATTATGGAATTTTTATTGTAACACACAAATATTTTTTGAAACATTTTTATTCAAATTAATTTAATAGCTTTGATATTTTTCATTTTATGCAACACTGAAAGTAATTATATATATATATATATATATGTATATATTAAATCACTAAGTTTATCTTGGGTTATATGCAATACCAAGTAAATCATACACTACACAAAACATAAATCTTAGATTCCCCTACACATAACACATAGGATTTCTTACATTACAAGCAAGACTGACTTTCCTCGAAGGCCTATGTAACTCATAAGACGAAGTTTTACCAAACAATAATATATAAATAAAAATATTATTATTTAATATGTTATAATATAACCTAGACATTAAATTAGTATTTGTGAAAAGGGTTAACTAACTTATAAAAATATATGGTTTTCCCAAATATAAAATAAATTCATTGGTTACAAATTAATTAAAAATGAATATGAAATCTGATTGAATATAGAGGAAAATGGTATTATTTTTATGCTCACAAAGCTATTTTATCTGAATAAATTAAATTAATAACAATTAATAAGTTATATTAATAATATATATATATATATATATTTAATATTGAAACAAATATTATTGATGTTTATAAAAAATATTATATAGGCATATAATAAGAATAATCCTAATTTTACGAATAAAATACTATATTTTTATTAAAAGCACTTTTACTACTTTTTAATAGAGAACCTATTTTAAGTTAAATTTTTTCACTTTTATAAATATTATATGTAAAAATAAACTTAATATTTAAAATATAATCATATAAATTAGGCTAAGGTGAATTTTTGGAATTTTTTCGTGTAATGTCTCGGATTTTCTATTTATTATTTTTAAATATTATATGGACTTATTTAGAGACTGGGCGCGCAGACGACACATCATTCTGAGGTCCAGTGATCCCAGAATAGTGGTTTGAACATTCATTTTAGTTAAGTCGGAACTTGTGCGCGGTTGTGGCAGTTTCCAAACGGATGCCCAGATTGAAAATCTGAGCACACCGTTGCGTCTGGGACAACAACTTTACCCTAGAATGAGGCTAACCTTGACTAGCGTGGGTTGATGGAAAAAGTTAATTTTTAGACGTTTTAATAAAAAAATCAAATAAAATAAAAATCTAAATGTTTATTTTATTTTATGGAAACAACCGCTGCAGCGTGGAAAAAGGGCAATTGTTTCCTGAATTAAACATTGTGGCATAATGAAAAATAAACAGAATGTTGGAATCTTCAGTACGCAGCGACGGGATGTCTATTTCCTTAACTAATGGTGCGTCATAATGACTCAAGAAAAGACAAGTAGGAGTCATTAATATCTCCGTGTCATTATGTTCCAATCTTGTTTCCCTTTTTAAAGGTTTGAACAATTTTTGATCATTGGCGACGTTTGAGAGGAACCTCTTCTGAATCCGTGGCATGTTGGAGCAAACTCTCGGTGATGAATGATGATGACATGAAGTCGAGAATCGCTACACCAACAACGTTGAAGGATCATGATGACAACGATAGTGCAGTGCCTTTGTCAATGATCGATCCTTTCGAAAGGTAGGGGTTGTTATTTCAATTTCATTTCCCCGTATTTGAGTTTAAACGACGAACATGGATCAACCACGAACAAGTTGATCCGTGGATTCGTACGTTCTTACTGGAGGGATTATCTTTGGGAAGATTATAGGTAATTGTTCCATTCTTTATGTTGTTGTTGATTATTTCTCCATTTAAGCCTATTAACGGGATCAGATCAATGCCCTGATGAACAACGGTGGAGGTTCATTCCTCAATTTTTTTATTTGGATTTCTTCTCCCTTCTTTCCTCGCGCGTTCTTCACATTCTTCCTGGGGAGAAGAACAATGGATCGTTGAACATCTGTTCTGTGATGCAACGATCCAAAATCTAAGGTTCGACACCGCAATGACCTTGTGGAGGTGCGGCGATGATGCCGAACGACGAATCAGATGGGATTAGAAAGAGCATTCTTCGTGCGGGATGATCAGAACACGTTTCTAGAGCCGATCGGAGGCCCAAAAATGATGGCAGCGACTTCATGGTGTCGGGGAAACCAAAACCTGGATGTTTTTCGGCAATCGAATGGCTAGATCAATGATCGGAGCACCACGGGAGGCACGCCGGTGAAGGGCGTCATTTCTGGAAATTTCCAGAATAAACAGCGTGTACTTCCGAAGAACACACCGTGTAGTACTGGCGGCGACAATTAGGGTTTCAGGGTTAGAGAAGAATCACATGGCGTGTGACCCTGGTCACACGGCGTGTTGGACTTTCCCCGAAGCTCGCCGTGTACTTTTGGTAGCACACGGACACGAGATGATCTACATGGCTTCAGGTGACATGGCGTGTACAACATGGTAGAAGCGGCTACGCGGGACTCGGCGTGTATCCCGGGGGTATGTGGACATAGGATGGATTACATGACTGTGTACTCTATCACACGGCCAGGCGGGGCCAGCAGCACGGGTCACCCCATGTGCAGATTACACGGGTTGGAGTGCACGGGTTGGTGACCATGTACGGGCACATGGACAGAGTGCATGGAGCCAACCCCAGTTACCCAGACACGGCGTGTACACGATACTACATGCCATGTACTTAGTTTTTTTCCTACACGACCAGCATCCCGACACGGGCCGTTGTACATGGGCAGTACCCGGGGTCAGACAACACGGCGTGTATCCTTTCTATAGGCCGTGTACTTTTTGGAAAATGGATTGGTCCTCTTGTTCATCGTGCCTTGGACATCTTTCGTTTGGGTTAGTTCCCCTTCTTCACATTCCCTAAAGGTCATGTATCGTTTACTTTTTAATGAGTATGATCCCTTCAGCAGAACATTCTGTGATAGAGTCAGGCATCCATCCGAGAGGCCCAGATCGTGATCCTCTATCCATTCCAAACCCTAGGTAGAGTTAGGTATCGACATGACCAACTCTACCAGGAATTGATACTCTACATAGCAGGTGAATTCTGGATGAGTCGTAGTATCCTCCATGGCTCTGGCAGTGATCGTCATTTGTGTATCGTGATCTTTCCCACTTAGGAGCGTGTCTCCGGTAATGAGTGTTTCTATATATGGTAACCTTTCCACTCAAGAGTCTGTCTCCCATAATGAGTGTAGTTATCTCTCATGACGGTTCCTGATGAACAACGCTTCTCGGATAGACATCATCAGAGCTATAAGACTCGTGGAGTGTGTTCTCCCGGAATTGAGTGCATCACAGAATCTTCGAACAGAAATCCCTAATGGGGGTATGCAGTTGGGTGAATTGTCTCTAGACCACGGGTCTGGGTTTTGAGTATATCTGGTTTGTTCTATATGTTCCGTAGACATATAATGTTCATATCTGACTGTACCTTTACATCTGCTTTGTGGTTTTCGGGGTCCTCTACTGAGTATTGTCATACTCACCCATGCACGAGCTTTGCACGCATGTTTAGTGTCTTGTGCAGACGAGCAGCCTTTCGACAGAGTCCATGGTGGGCCAGGACAGGACCGAGCTTTCTGAGTTCCCTACAGGCCGAGGTGTTCCTACGGCTACAAGCAGCAGTCCCAGTACCTTTTATGCTTACAGGCCGGACTTTTCAGTTTTCAGACTCTTGTTTGTTTGCTTTTTAGTGGGCTTGTATTTTTGGCCCAGTTTACTTTTTCAGTACTCTACCTTTCTTCGTACTCTGTTCGTTGGGTTTAGTTTTATGCTTGCATTCTTTTTCCTTAGCGGTTTCATATTTCAGCATTTTTGGGCTTAGAGATGTGTGTGTCTCTAGAGGTACATATTCAATGCCTCCAATGTTAGTAATATGACTACTCGGTTCTAGTCACTAGCCCCTGGCCTATTGGAGGCGGTCTTGGGGAGTCACGGCGTGGGCCCCACAAGGACGGGTCATGACAAAGTGGTATCAAAGGTGGTCAGTTCTACCTTAGGACCAAGAGTCTATGAGTTTGGTTTGGGGAAACAGTGTTAAGTGTTTCTGGTTCGGATTTCTGGCCAGGGACCCCAGTGTAGGTGCGAGGACCGACGTATCCATACTCCAGGACTCTGATAACCTGCATTTCGACTCGGTTCATGAAAAAACTAGTTGCGGGGAAACAAAAGGTAAATGCATCATATAGTAATGGGTTGTGTTTTCCATACCCTTTGTGTCAGCTATCCAGATATACTCATTAACCATAGTACATCTTGTTTGTTTACAGGATTCCTCCGCGATGCATATCTGCTAGGATTCAGTAGCACAATCACGAGGATGACCCCCTCAGTGGCGAGGCATCGATACAGGGACCAGCTCCCCAGGTGTTGCCACCAGGTGGTGCACCTATTGTGCCACCACCAGTGGAGCAGCCAGTGGTACCCGCGGTTCCGACCGGCGAATAGCGCATGCTTAGCGCACTCCCTGAGTTCTAGAGGCAGATACCCCTCAGGTTCCGAGGTGAGCCTGACCCTCAGGCGGCTGAGGACTGGCTTGAGGCGGTGATTAGAGTTTTAAGTCTAGTGAGGACACCAACAGAACAAATGGTGTTCCTAGGTGCAAGCCTTCTTCAGGGTTCGGTGGGACGATGGTGGAGTATGACCACACTAACTCATGACGAGGATACTATTTCGTGGACGGAGTTTGAGTGACTCTTCAAGGAGGACTTCTCTCTAGTTACGCTGAGAGATGTGCGCATCGAGGAGCTTCTTCATCTCCAGCAAGGCAGAATGACAGTAGCTGACTATTCATCAAGGTTCACCAACCTTCCCAGGTACTTGATGGATACAGTCAGGGATCAGTACTTCAGAGCTTGGACCTTTGAACGAGGTCTACGAAGTGACATCAGAGAAAGTTTCGTGCCTCTATGCATTTCCACATATGCTGGAGTGCTCGAGCGAGCCTTGGTGATCGAGAGTTTCCTGGCGGAGCAGAGACAGCTTTCGGCAGTCAGCAGCAGGCAGACAGGTGCGAAGACACCGAAAATAGGGAGCTGGCATCAGGCACAGGGATCTGGATGTGTGAAACGTCAGAGGAGGACCCAGGACATGGGATCGATGGTCCAGGGATCTCAGGCTGGATCGAGTCAGCCTAGGGAGAAGCGATGCTACACATGCAACGATAGGGGAAATCTTGCTAGAGATTGCCTGACCCATCGAGCTGTTGACAGGGAAGTGGTAGATGGACCACCAAGGTAGAGGTAGAGAACGGAATAGGCAGACCCGCCAGGTGGCAGATGAGGCAGAGGAGCAAAAAGAGATGCAGGTGGTGGAAGATGCTTCGAGTTACTTCCACCACCACACCCAGGATGTCCGCACAAGGCTCAGTGACCTGGGGACATGGATGGGGACAGCTGCATGCATTTGAGGAATTCGACCCAGGGGTTCCAGTGAATATTTGAGGTAAGCTCTGTGTCTTTTCTACCTTAGCTACCGTACTCATAGACATAGGTTTCAGTCATTCCATTATAGCCACATGTCTTGTATAAAACCTCGAGATTCCATTTGAACCGTTGACTCGATCCTTGCACTTGGAGACACCAACAGGAAGAGACTTGATAATCACACACCTTGACAGACAGTGTGGTCTTACCCTTAGAGGTGAGAGTTTTGGTTGAAACCTCTTGGTGGTAGCGTCGAGGCCTTACAATGTTATTCTCGATATGGATTGGTTATCTTCGGTCCATGCTCAGATTGACTGTTTTAAGATAAGGGTGTGGTGTGTCCACCGTGATGGAACAAGGTTTTCCTTTGTCAGAAAAAAAGGAAACCCAAGCATCATAAAATGGGATCATGCAGAGGCGGGTGCAGCCGATCACTCATGAGTTGGCTAGCCTAACCATCAGAGCAGTAAATGTTGTGAGCTCTCAGTTCCCAGCAGTGGTGGCAGAGTATGAGGACGTCTTTCTCAAAGATATTCCAAGATTACCTCCCAACCGGGAAATTGACTTCTGCATCGACTTACACCCCGGGATGACACCAATTTCCTCATCTGCATATCGGATGGCTCCTGTAGAGCTTCATGAGATGAGGGTGCAGTTGGAGGATTAGCAGAGCAAGGGTTTCATAAGACCCAGCGTCTAACCCTGGGTGGTCCCAGTCTTGTTTGCCAAGAAGGTAGAAGGGAGTCTGAGAGTGTGCATGGATTACCAATGCCTGAACCAGGTGATGGTGAAGAATAAATATCCACTACCAAGGATCAATGACCTCTTCGATCAGCTAAGTGGGGAACATTGGTTCTCGAGATAGAAGTGGTAGTCTTCGCATTAAAGATGTGGCGATACTACCTTATGGGCGAGCGGTTCATTGTCTACTCTGACCACAAGAGCCTCAAGTTCATATTCTCACAAAAGGATCCAAATCTGAGGCAGAGGCGCTGGCTAGAGTTCCTCTAGGAATATGATTTTGAGATCATCTATACTCCTGGAAAGGGGTACAAGGTGGCAGATGCCCTTAGCTAAAGGAGGATGTCACAACTGTTGAGTGAGGTGACACAACAGTTGGCCCCGTTACAGTTATCCTTCATGGATTAAGAGGATTCAGCTTACCTACAGTCAATGGGTGTCACCCCTCCACTCTTACAGTGATTTAGGGAGGCACAACTTGGGGATGTCTACTGTGTGGCTTTACGTGCTCAGTTATCCACGGGACAAGCACCTGATGGATATTCCCAAGGTGGTGAGCATGTGCTTCTTTTCCGAGGACGCACTATTATACCAGTGGTGTTACAGGAGGAGATCCTAAGGGAGTTTCATACATCCCATTTGGCGGTACATACCAGAGTGAAAAAGATGTACCCAGATCTCCGACGATAGTTCTGGTGGTCAGGCATGAAGAAGGTAGTAGCAGAGTTCATTTCTCGATGCCTCACATGCCAGTAGGTGAAGGCTAAGAACACTGTTCCTGCAGGATTAGCTCACCCCCTGGAAGTCCCAGAGTGGAAGTGGGATGGAATATCGATGGATGTTGTGAAAATATTACCACGGACTTCCAGGGGGCATGATTCCATCTGGGTGATCGTTGAACGACTCACCAAGTCGGCCCACTTCTTAGCAATCAAGGAGTAGAGTGCCATAGAGATCTTGGGACGCCTATACATGCAGGAGATAGTTCGGATTCATGGATTCCCCTCAACTATAGTCTTAGCCCAAGACGCCCACTTCACATCCCGGTTATGGAAGGGATTGCAGGAGGCTTTTGGGATTCAGCTATGCATGAGCACAGCATTTCATCCCCATACAAATGGTCAGACTGAGAGGACCATTCAGGTTCTGGAGGATATGTTACGAGCCTGCATCTTGGAATTTGGTCACCGTTGGGAGGACCACCTACAACTGGTGGAGTTTGCGTACAACAACAGCTACCACTCCACCATTGGTATGGCACCGTTCGAGGCTTTGTATGGGAGACCCTGACGGTCACCGCTTTGCTGGACCAACCCCGGAGAGTTAGCACTCATGGGTCCAGAGTTAGTGCGAGCTTCCACAGAGAAGGTGTAGATCATATGGGAGTGGATGAAGACTGCCCAGAGTCAGAATAAGTCTTATACTGATAGACGTCAGAGACCTATGGAGTTTGAAGAGGGAGACCACATCTTTCTTCGAGTCTCACCTAGATGAGGGTTGCAGGGATTTGGCCGAGGTGGAAAGCTATTTCCGAGGTTCATCCGACCATTCCAGATTCTGTTCAGAGTTGGAGAGGTGGCATATCGCCTAGATCCACCGCCACAGTTGCATCGGGTACATGATGTCTTCCATGTTTCGCAGCTGAGGATGTACGTGCATGACCCAACGCACGTCATCGACTGGGGAGAGCTGGAAATCGAGGATGGAGGGACCTTTACGGAGTACCCGGTGGAAATCGAGGATCCACAGGAGAGGATCCTTTATGGGAGATCGAATACCTTGGTAGGCATTTGGTTGCAGAATGAGAATCTTTAGGAGAGCACGTGGGATCGGGAGGCCCAGATTCGTGCCCAGTACCTTCATCTTTTTTAGTAGCCTTTGTTTTGGCTTTTCGGGGACATAAAGCCCCAAGGTGGGGAGAATGTAATGTCACATATTTTCTATTTATTATTTCTAAATAATATATGGAATTATTTCAACACCATCCGCAAAGACGACACGTCATTCTGAGGTCCAGTGAGCCCAGAATGGTGGTTTTCACTTTTTTTAAATTAAGTAAGTCGACACCTGTGTGCGGTTGTGGCAGTTTCCAAACGGATGCCCGGATTAAAAATATGAGCACACCGTTGCGTTCAGGACAACAACATTACCTAAGAATGAGGTTAACCTTGATCGGCATGGGCCGAGGGAAAAAGTTAATTTTCAGTCATTTTATTAAAAAAATAAAATAAAATAAAAAAAATGTTTATTTTATTTTATGGAAACAACCGCTACAGAGCGGAAAAAAGGCAGTTGTTTCAATAATTAAATTTTTTGGCATAATAACAAATAAATAGAATGTTGGAATCTTTAGTACGTAGTGACGAGACATCAGTTTCCTTAACTAATGGCACGTCATAATGACTCCAGAATAGGTAAGTAGGAGTCATTAATATCGCCGCGTAATTAAGTGCCAATCTTGTTTCCATTTTTAAAGGGTAGAACAATTGTTCATCATTGGCGACGTTTGAGAGGAACCTATGCCGAATCCACGGAGCGCTGGAGAAAACTCTCGGCGATGAATGACAACGGAACAAAGTCAAGAATCGCTATGCCAACAACGTTGAAGGGTCTTGATGAAAATTGCAGCGTGATGCCTTCGTCAACGATTGATTCTTTCGAAAGGTATGGGTTGTTATTTCAATTTATTTTCCCTGTATTTGAGATTAAACGATGAATGCGGATCAACTATGAACAAGTTGATCTGTGGATTCATACGTTCTTATGAGAGCGATTTTCTTTGGGAAGATTATGGGGTTTTGATCCATGATTTATGTTATTGTTGATTCTTGCTCCGTTTAAGCATATTAACGGGAGCATATCAATGTCGTGACGAACGACGGTGGAGGTTCATTCCTCAATTTGTTTGTTTGGATTTCTTCCCCCTTCTTCCCTCGTGCGTTCTTCACGTTCTTCATGATGCGACGAACAATGGATCGTTGTGCATCCGTTCCGCGACGCAATGATCCAAAATCGAAAGTTCGACACTGCAACAACCTTGTGGAGGTGCGGCGACAATGGCAGATGACGAATCAGACCATATCAGAAAGAGTGTTCTTCATGGGGGAAGATCAGAACATGTTTTCTGAGCCGATCGGAGGCCCGGAAATGACGGAAGCAACTTCATGGTGTCGAGGAGACTAAAAACTGGAAGTTTTGTGGTGATCAAACGGCCAGATCGATGATCGGAGCACCACGGGAGGCACGCCGGCGAAGGGCGTCATTTTTGGAAATTTCCAGAATACACGTCATGTACATCTGAAGAACACGCCGCGTAGTACTGGAGGCGGCGGCTTGGGTTTTGGGGTCAGATAAAAATCACACGGTGTGTGACCTCAGTCACACGGCGTGTTGGAATTTCCTCGAAGCTCGGTGTGTACTTTGGGTAGTACACGAACACGAGATGATCTACACGGCTTAAGGCGACACAGGGTGTACAACTTGGAAGAAGCGGCTATGCGAGTCTCAGCGTGTATCCCGGGGGTACATGGACACAGGATGGAGTATACGACCGTGTACTCCATCACATGGCCAGGTGAGGCCAGCAGCGTGGGTCACCCCGTGTGCGGATTACAGGAGTCAGAGTACACGGGTTGGTGACCGTGTACGGGAACATGACCAGAGTGCACGGATCCAACCCTAGTTACCCAGACACGGCGTGTACGCGATACTACATGCCGTGTACTTAGTTTTTTTTCCTACATGACCAGCCTCCCGACACGGGCCGTTGTACACGGGCAGTACCTAGGGTCAGACAACACGACGCGTATCCTTTCTACACGTCGTGTACTTTTTGGAAAATGGCTTGGTCCTATGGTTCATCGCGCCTTGGACATCTTTTGTTTGGGTTAGTGCCCCTTCTTCTCATTCCCTAAAGGTCAGGTATCATTTCCTTTTTCAGGAGTATGATCCCTTCAGTAGAAGATTATGTGATAGAGTCAGGAATCCATCCGAGAGGCCCGTATTGAGATCCTCTATCCAGTCCAGACCCTAGGTAGAGTCAGACATCGACATGACCAACTCTACCAGGAGTCGATCCTCTACCTAGCAGGTGAATTATAGATGAGTCGTAGTATCCTCCATGGCCTTGGTAGTGATCCTCATCTGTGTATTGTGATCTTTCCCACTCAAGAGTGTGTCTCCCATAATGAGTGTTTCTATCTACCATAACCTTTTCATTAAGGAGTGTGTCTCCCGTAATGAGTGTAGCTATCTCTCGTGATGGTTCCCGATGAACAGCACTTCTCGGATGGATGTCATCAGAGCTATAAGACTCGTGGAGTGTGTTCTCTTGAAATCGAGTGCATCACAGAATCTTCGAACAGAAATCCCTAATGGGGGTATGCGGTTGGGTGACTTGTCTCTAGACCACAGGCCTAGGTTTTGAGTATATTTGTTTTGTTCAATATGTTCCGTAGACATATACTGTGCATAGATGACTGTACCTTTACTTTGTGTACTGCTATGTGGTTTTCGGGGTCCTCTACTGAGTATTGTTATATTCACCCCTTCACGGGCTTTGCCCGCACGTCTGGTGTCTTGTGCAGACAAGTAGCCTTTTGACAGAGTCCAGGGCAGACCAGGACAGGATCGAGCTTTCGGAGTTCCCTACAGGCCGAGGCGTTCCTACTGCTATGAGCAGCAGTCCCAGTACCTTTTGTGCTTATAGGTTGGACTTTGCTGTTTTCATACTCTTGTTTGTTTTTTTTGGTGGGCTTGTATTTTTGGCCCAGTTTACTTTTTCAGTACTCTACCTTTCATCGTACTCTCTTTGTTGGGTTTAGTTGTATGCATGCATTCTTTTTTCCTTAGTGGTTTTTACATTTCATCATTTGTGAGCTTAGAGATGTGTGAATGTGTACAGGTACATATGCAATGCCTCCCATATTAATAATATTCCTACTCGGTGCTAGTCAGCAGCCCCAGGCCTATTGGAGGCAGGCTTGGGGAGTCACGGCGCAGGCCCCACTGGGACGGGTCATGACATTTGTGATGTATTATTTTTTAATGAATATGTGAAAAATACAGAATTTTAATTCAAATCTGTAATTTCATTAATTTATTTATGGGGTTAAACTATATTTTTTTGGTTTATAAAGTTTAATTATATAATAATTATATCAATTAATTTTATTTAGGTCATTATAAATAATTTTATGTTGAAATTGGATATAATAAACTTAGAAAACATTTAGATGTTTTTACTTTTAAATAGGACATTGTTATCCAAACTGTGGGATCAATTTTAAATTAATTTATGGAACTTCTATTTTTTAATTTTTATAAATGGATTACATATTTAGAATCATTATTATTTATAATTTTTAATAATTTCGAAATTTTTTTGGACCAAAAATAGTTGTTAATTATGTAAAAATTAATTACAGTTTTTAAGGTAAAATTATGCTTATCAATGGAATAAACCATAAATTTAAGGGCCCAAATTACCTAACCACTTGTAAAAAACCCATTGTATTGCTGTATTTCTTCCATAATACTTACATTATTGAGTTTGGTTTGGTTTTTAAGGCTCTTTTAGGTAAAAACATGGGTACACACAACTAGTTTAAAAAAATACCAAGTGTGCCGCCTCCCATCTCTTAAAAGGCCACCAACTCTCCCCTTTCTTCAGACCTCTTAAACCACATAGTTTCACCAATATCTTTCCAATACACCATAAAATACCAATTTCTTACCCATTTAAGACTCTCTCTGGGAAAAAATTATTCCATGGAATCCATTTGGTGCAAACCAAAAAGAGTTACCAAAATAAGAGGTAACAATCATCCTCAAGTTATTTTATTATATTTCCTTTCTCCACCCCCTCTAATCTCCTTATTCCCTTATTTTATAACAAAAACAGTATTAGAAATATACTAGGATGTTGTTATTAAACTATTTATACTGAAACTTACACACACTTTTATTAAACGGGTAACGAACATATTAATTATGTGTATGACGAACTACCGACTCATGAAATGACAATTATTCATTTTTCCATTACCACCTATCATGGTGGAAATTATGATGGAAATTTTTTTTATAAATGATATATATAAGTTATTTAGAATTATTTTATTCTTATTTAATTTTTTTATAACATATCTTTATGATTCACATCTTGTGTAAATATGATAATTTCATTTGAAAAAGTATAGACGACCGCCCCCCTAAAGTGATGTGATTCTTTAACACACTACATGGAATGTATTAAGGATATGTTGAGTGAACCTATATGATATATATTAAGTTATAATTATAATTTAATTATATTATATACACATATACATATACATATATTTCATTTTCTTTCTTTCTTTCAATACATCAATAAAATTGAAGCATTGTTCTTCCGTACATACAACCTATTGTCTCCATGAATTGTGTATTACATTTCATACTTCTATATTTTATAGATTATTATAATATATATATAATTAATATAAATTATATTTATATCATGGTTTAAATTCTAGAAATCATGATATAAGTATATGGACCAAAGATATAACAAATTAAGACACAAGCGAAAAACAAAGAGAATATGACCCAAAGTTTAACCTTAATATGAAATTGTTAAGAAGTGCGTAATATAAAGTAATAATCAAACAATATATTTTATTATACATAATAAGATTATTATATAAAATATATATAATAAACTTACATTTATTATATATGATTTTTGAATGAGTACGATGAGATTCAAGACACAATGTAACGGAATTTCACCCGACTTTTAAATCTACGAGATACATGCCCTGTTAACTACTCTTTTCTTTTTGTGTGGGGTATATACTGATAACTAATTTATTATATGATTATTATAATTAAATTTATGTTTATTTAAATATCTATTAAATTTCCTTTCTTTCATATCTTTTATGTCACAAATGTTACCAAATCCGTATGATAGTTTTGTCTTGATTTTTCTTCTTTGAAACTCATGTTTTTTGGCACGTACTGTCTTTTTTGAGGTTTATATACATAAATTTGACATGTTTTATCATGAATCTACTTATTTTCTTGATATTTCAAGATTTATTTAATTTAACTTCCTTAAATGGGTAGTATGGTTCAATGTTACCAAGTGATAAGAGATTATTGAAACAATCTCACCCCTTTCGAGATTGTTTACGATTATGATTCCTTTACTATAATATTATGATCCATCTCTCAAGAAAACTCATTAATTATCTTATCTTATGTTTTACATGATATAAATATTTATTAGTACCATTTTTAACTCTATTATACTTATGATAACTATGAAAATGTTTTTATGAAAGTCTAACTTTATTTCTCTTTTCGGTCGGAAATCAGTGTTCTTTCAAAACCGTTATTTCTAAAAGTGTTTTAAAAATATTTTACTATTAACCTATAATTTTAAAGTGAATTTTTGAAAATTTTATGCCTTTTAAAAAAAACGTTCTTTTTAAAATAAACATTCTAGTAATTTTTTGATTGAGACACCTTTCTAAACATTTTACAGTGCAAAAGGAATGTTCGACATGTGTGTATCTACCTATTTTCCTGATTGTCATTACACAAAATCCTCATTTAAAATATTACAAAGTTAATTTAAAATAATTACTAATATTTTGGGAATTCATTTTCTTAAAGTGGTTTTCAAGAAAAATGGTTTCAAAACATTTTAAAGATTATTATATAAGTTTTCAAGGAAATGGTTTTCAAAATGTTTTTATGCTCTTTTTAAAATATTTCAATGAAAATTGTTTTCAAAAAGTTTTCAATCTCCCATTTTATGTTTACAAAGAAAATGTTTCTAAATTTTTTCAAATATTTCTTTATAATCTTTCAATTTTATTTTAAAGTAAATGGTTTTTAAAAGGTTGTATATTTTAAAGACCCATTTCCAAAGAAGAAAGGATTTTTTTCTTCAAGAAATGTTTTTAGAATATATTTCCATGTTATTTTACATATAATATGAAATTCATTTATGTTACTAATTACCTTATAGAAAATTATCCAAAGGTTCCATTAATATTATTTCATGAATGGTTTATGTTTTTAGGGAATGATTCTCATGACACCAGTTTCTCTTCCACAAGTTATTTACTTCTGAAACCTGCATCTTTCTACTGGTTATGCTTTTATGAAATGATAATGAAACATTTATATTTTCCATAGTTTATGGTGTTATTAAATGTTAATGGTACCCATTTAATTTCATGGGGTAGGATTTTATGTTTATAGAACACAGCTCTTTTTATAATTCATGATATGATGAAAGATTTATTTTCTTGTAGAGCATATATAAATGATTTTATTATGAGTTGGGTGGGACTTATATCTCCCTAAAATTCATTGCATGAAGATTCATATATAATGATATAGTGATGGGAATAAATTTAATGGGATTGATATAATATGTGAATATAGGGAAACCTAATCAATTATAATTAAAGTATTACAAGTGGGGATTGTGGTGTGTCCCACCCAGTTGGTTTATTTACCATGAAGATGGAAGATTGGGAATCCCAATCCAATATGGGAAGATGGGGAAACCAGATCCACTATGGGAATTTGGGGATACCCAATCCCTTACAAGGAATGAAATATGAATGTGGATTATTGTGTTTCCCACCTAGTAGGTGTAGTCACCATGAAGATGGAATATGGAGAAACATGATCCATTGTAGGAAAATGGGGAAAACCGATCCACTATGGGAAGGGGAAGCCTGATCCTTTACTAAGAAATGATGGTGGCTGGGGGTGGTGGTGTGTCCTAAATAGTGTGTGAAGTTACCATGAAGTTACTTATCAAGTTATAAAAATGCATATTAACTTGTAGGGAATGATATCACATGTTTATCCATGCCACAATTCCATGTCTTATTTCAAAGTTATGATTTCATGGCTTATGTTATTTATTTAAGTGTGATTGATGTCTTGTGAACTGCTAATATATATTCCCACTATTCATGCTTATGATACTTTCTATGTAGGGTATGATATTATAATGTTATTATCACATTATCATACCCTTGTGCTCATTTTTATGCTTACATGTCTCCCTTATTTACCCTTACTAAGCATCTGAGTTCAACCCTTTTTAGGTTTCCTTCCCCAAGCTATGAAGATATGTATTAAGTATAACGTTTCTAAGAAGGGAACTAGTCATGAAGAACCTAGAGGGAGATAATTTAGCTCACTAATGTAACAATGTTTATGTTCCCATGTTTTCAAATGTAGTAGACCAGTTTTAGTCTTTGGGTGTCTGTTTATATAATGTTTAAAGTATTCCGCAAAAGTTATGTAATGTTAATTTATGTCAAGACTACGTGTTTATATTAATAGAAATAGATAAATAAATCCATTTAAATAATTAATATAATATTATTTTTAAACACAAGAATAAATATATTAACAATCATCTAATTAGTAATCAATACTAAATAAGATTAAGAATGCATAATGGTAAAAATGTCATTTTTCTACTAAAATATTTTTTCTTCATATTATATATTTTAAATTAAAAATTAATTTGAAAATATTTATAAATTTAATTTTGATTAAATTGAGGTAAAATTTTGGTCCAAAACACCCAAATTTGGTCATATAGGTATTGTTACATTTTTAATAAAACAAAAAATCACTTAGTTAAATACTAGAAACATATTTTAAAAGTAAAAGAGTAAAATATAACAAATTAATAATAAAAACCCTATAAGATGTTTAATAAATACATGTAAATACTTTTTGAGTTTTATTTAATCAAATACACCACATAATACATTATTTATAACCTTTATATACATTGAAATTGTAATATTTTTATAGAATTATAAAAGTACAAAGTGTATTTCCAAAAGATCCCTTTTCTTATCTTATAAAAGTGGGTCACTTACACCATTTCAAACATAATAATATGATTATAAATTTACTTGAAAATATACCAAAATATTCTCTTATATAATTCAATAAAAAATTATTATTCCTTTAGTCACAATAAATTATCCTAATACCTTCAATTCAAAGGATTTTTCCCAGGAAATATGAAGTCTTCAACGTAAGTATTGTCTCCTGATTATGATTTTCTCCTTAACCTTACTATTTAAAATATAGTATATCCAAAAAAATATAATTAAATCAATATAATTATTTTAATAAATTTTAATTAAATTTTCTTAATAATCATTATTTATTCCTATTAATATACTAAGAAAAATAAAAGCGTCGTTTAGTGTGTTGCACCAACTACCACCTCCATAAAGTGACATCTTCCATTTTTCATCATCACAATTCATGGATGAAAAATAGAATGTAATAGATGAATAAATACATAATATATAATATAACTATGATTCTTAAATTTTAAATTATCATAATCTTTATTTCCCTCTCATTATTTGATAAATGGAATCCTTAATTATGTGAAGATGCAAATTATCACCTCCCCGAGCAATGAGTTTCATTTATAATCACCACCCATCATGGTTGGTTTAAAAACTATATTTAATATATAAAATTTCTTTCCATAACACTAATAATATTATAGATATTATGGAATTATATTAAAATTATTTTCACCATGGTCAACATAAATTAGTAGTTATGAATAATTAACAGAAAACCTCGAGTAACTGACATAAGAAAAAAATAAAAAAAATATTCAAAAGATAATTGATAGACTATAAAAAATTAAATATGGATTAATGTGATTATTGGGTACATATATAATAAAATTATTTTAATTATTCATGATGTTAAGTGAATGTACATAGTTCTTTCGGACTGAGGTAAGGGTTTTCATCTCAATTTATCTCCATTGAGACATGTTTTAATGTTATGCACCAATTTATAACATTTATGTTTTATATAATACCAACTAATTTATTTTGAAAAAAATACATGATTTAATTCATTGTATTTAATGAACCATTATATTTATAATCCTTTAATAACTTTTTATTTTAAAATTACTAATGATGTAATATTTTTTTATCAATTCCTCTTCATTGAGATAGTTTTAATGTTATATACTGATTTATTTTTTATGTTGTGTATATACTATCCAAGAATTTATTATGTCTTAATCCATGATTTAATACATTTTATTTATGTAACTATATGATTTCAATATTCCAATTAATTTTTATTCCAAAAACATTCGATTTCCCTAAGGGTTTATCTCAAAAATTTCTTCTTTGCAAAAAATTTTCATTTATGCACAAAATTTATTTTAAATGGTGTGTATATATCCAATTGTATGTTTAATATCATTTATTATATTTATTAATGGTATTTTAACTTCAATTTCACGCTCTCCCTCTCTCTCTCTCTCTTTTGGTGTTTTTTTAGAATGTTTCTTAAATGGTAAGGGTTTCTTGTCTCAATTTTCACCCATTGCGACATATTTCTTATTATACACCATGATTTCTTTAGAATGGTGTATCTAATTCCCTATAATATTTTTAATCATGATTATATTACATTTAATGATATTTAATATTATTCGATTAAATTTCTCTCATTGGTTTTTGACTCAAAAAAGTAAAAAGTTATAACGGTTTTCAGATCAAATTTCTATCTTTGAGACATGTTACATTTTATGCACCATGATTCATTTTGTGCGGTGTAAAATTTATTTTCTATCCCATGGATTTTTTATACTTTATTTAATTTTAATAAATGGGATATCATAATCTAAATCACATTCTTTTCTTCAAATATCATTCAACTCTTGTGTTATCTTAGTTGTAAGGAATCTTTCATAACTCCTTCATGAATTATCAATTACAAGTTCTATTTATTTTTTTTATAAATTTTATGAAATTATTCTCATTTATATCATATATATATATATTCATTACATATATACCTAGTTATATATACATTCATTTTTTGGGGGTTATACATATTTTAGTTTCCAATGAAATTACCACTTCTATGTAATCCATGTTTAAGGGAACTTTATGATTTATTGTCACACAACAATAACCACACCAATAATTTTTTTAAACCATAGAAAGAATATATATATAAACTTAATTATTTTATGGATAAAACTCTTGGCTTATTTCTTTTTTTATGGAAAATAATAAGGCCTTCCCTTGTTTAAAAATATCCTTTACTTATTTCACAAAGCACCACCCAAGTGGTTTATTTTATTATTTATTCTCATAGATCCTTCTAATGAATTTTCAAAATTATAGATCCATATTCTGTAACTATGTCGATTTTTATGTTATAAAATTTAAATTATTTATTTCTTTATTATCTTGGGATTCCTTGTTATTTACCCTTTGGGTTTTTTCTAGAATAATAATTAAAAAACTGGCTTCCTACTCATAGATTTCAACAGGATTATGATTTAACCATGTTTTGTTTTAATCATATGGAACAGATATATAAGATTTATATTATTTTATGGGTGGTCATAGAATTATATATCCATCCAATTCATTGGGTAAATATTTATATCTCATGATATGTTTTTAAAGGGGTTAGGGAGTGAACCTACATACACTATGGGACTTTGTCAACTTTATGATGTTAGTCATGGGAGTGACTATAGAATTATGTTTATGATATCATGTTTTATGTTATAAACAAATTATAATCTTATTAAATAAATTCTTTATTCCATGTCTCCTTAATTATGATCTTCCTCTTTATGATACCATGTGATGCCTCTCGACTCTCATTTTATACTGTATTTATGAGTTTTTCCTATTATTGAGATTTCTAGATCACCCTTTTACATATGAATTTTTTATCAAAATATCATATGAGGTTTTATAATATCCATGGATGATATAATCATAGTGTGTATTTTAAAATAAATACAATTTTTAAAGATTAAGTTGATGTATTTATATGTTAAATCTTTCAAATAAAGTAGTCCTCTTGATCCTTTATGTGTATTTGTCAGAAAATAATTCTTAAAAACATGAAATAATGTATGTTTTGGGCTTGGGATTCCATAATGGGGTAAAAATATGCATTTTAGGTCCTAAGAAATGTTTTCAAATTAATTAATTCTCATTTATTGTATAAGAAGAACCATATGGTAAATAGAGCACCAGTCATGCTCTTATTTCTATACTCTAAAAAATATGCACATTTTTCTGATATGGTTTAGCTAATTATGAACCAAACATGTATATGGTTATATAAAATGGATTATTCATATGTTTTTTTCACACAATTTGTCTAACCATGTGTTAATTTTGAGAAATTACACTATCCAAAACCCCCACAAGCCGCACAGTTTCCTAGGTATATTGTAGGGTTTGGATTAACCATGTGCAAGCACTCAGAAGCCCAAAAAACTCTAACATTTCTTAAAAAACACCCATAACAACCGTATAAAGTTCAAAACAAAATATGATCAAATATAATGAATTCATATACCTGAAAGTGAGAACAGGATGTGACAATTCTCCCCAATATATCACTTTCCACTCCAAAAAAGACAAGATGAAGAAGACTAGTCAAAGGAAATAAAAGGACATTACTCACTAAAAATAAGTTCTTATTACTATATATATTGAGAATCCATTTTGTGCTACCATGAAACTTAAACTAACAGAATAAATTTCCCATGTAGAATGTTTTTCAAAGAATTGATAACCTAAACTGGTCATTTTACTACTATCATTTATAGTTCTAAATCAATATATTACTGGTTTAGAATATGAGAGGGGTTAAAATGATACATATTAAGGTGATACAACTGAAAAAAATAGTCGATATAAGTAAACTAATATGGAAAATCTTACAAAAAATCTACCTTTCAAATCCACTCAATGATCTCAAACGGTCTCTAGTATATCATATCCAGATTTTCTTAATTTCCAAGATGATGGCAACCAAAAAAAGTTGAAACATGAAATAAAACTCAGTAACATACCAAATATTCGAGAGTACAATGTTGAAGTTCCATATAATATTTATTCTGAATTTGAGCATTCGTTGGTTCTTAATGAAATTATCAATTTTCAATGATTTCCACTGAATAATTTTTGGCCTCATAAGAGAAATATCACCAAACTCGGACCCCAAAAACAAGTTATTTACATGATTTAACATTAAAATCATTGATGTGAGTCATTATTATGGGTTAAAGGTAATTATTGTTATAAGATAAATCCAAAAATCCCAAATTTCTATCACAATAACCTTTAATTTTTATGATGTAAGCTCTAAGAAAATCCAACAAAATCTAAATAGACTGCTTTATTTTTCAATCTGTACAAGGATGGTAAGTTGTTATCAATTTAAATTGAGAACCAATTTCATCATATATGCATTTCATAAATATATAGGTAAACATGGTGTCACTATCCAAAATAATAGCATATAGAACTCTATTAAACCTCATGATCTTCTGAATGTACATATTTCCCAAATCCCCATCCTCATTAGTGTATCGAATCATTATAAATTGAGCATAATTGGTTAGTCAATAAATCACCACCAATATGAAATTATTCCATTATTGACTATTTGATTACCCAATAATAATATTCATGGATATTGTGTCCCATTTTATAATGGGAACCAAGAGAGGATGAAGTAATCCATAATGTATTTGGTGTTCAACCTTAATATGATAATAATTATAGCAATGAGACACAAAATCAGTTATCTCATGTTTTAACCCTAGAAACCAAAATCAATGCTTCTTGTCATAACACATCTTTATTATACTAGGATTAAAAATCCACTTTGAATAATGATAAAATTCCACCACCGTTTCCCTCATAGTCAAAAGAATGAAATTCCAGTTTATGAAATAAGGAATTCCTTTCGAAGATATAGATCACTAAATAATGGTCAATCAAGCATATATATAGTTCCTAATACAACTAAAATATTTTTACCCCCATTACTTTTGAAAAATCAACTTGAGAATAGACAACATAGACTGTTCACCATTCGAAGAAATATTATTCTCCTCCCCTATCACATCTTGGTGCATTTGAGAAAAGAGACCTATGATATTTTATTTATTTTTCTATTTAATCACTAATTGAAAACTACATTTTCTAATAATATCTTTTTTTAAAAACATTCCCATTTCCTGGGGTATAGTTAATATTGAAGTAAAATTACTAATGATACTCTACAAATCAACTTTTCATATGGTTTAAGTCCTTTTGAGAAAAGATATAACATAAAATCATACAGTTAAAATATATAGTGAACTTTCACCCAAAGAGATAATGTCGCTAAATTTTATGAGTATTCATAACTTTGGAAATTTATAAATCATGGGTGAGTTAATTTTTATCATGTGGCCAAAACTGATGATAGTGATATAACACTATATGATCTTCTTGTATAAAAACATAGCCCAAAATAGCAGTTGAAGATTCACAAAACATCACAGACACTATTATTACTTTTAGTAAACTAAAAATTGATATTGAGGTTATACATCACTTAAATTAATTAAATTAAGTATAACACTTAGAATCCCATATGAATTTTTTCTTTTCTGAGTAAGAGTTTTCAATGGAGATGAATTCTTCAAGAAGTCTTCCTCAAACCACTGATAATATTTTCTTAAACCCATGAAGCTTTAAATCTCAAAGACATTCCATGGATCCTCACATTAGGAGACAAATTTCACCCTATTAAGATCAACTAAGATGTCATGTTCCAAATACACATGAACCAAGAACTTAACATCTTGAATCCATAGATAACATTTTTGATAACTTAGAATAAAAGTGGTGATCCCACAAGATTACTTAAATATATTTCAAGTGACACTCATGTTCTTCTTCAATTATAAATTAAACAATAATGTTATCTATGAATGCTGTGAAAAAGGAATCAAGGTATTGTTGTAAAGTCTAATTCATCAAGTATATTAAAATAACTAGTGGGTTAGTTCAAAAGAACAACATTTCAATATTTTCAAAGTTCTAATTCCTACTTCTTAAGGTATTATTTGTATAATATTAATCTTTAATTCTAAGCTAATGATATCTGGACTGAAGATAAATTTTCAGGCACCACTTTTCTCTATTTAATTTATCATGAAAGTCATTTATATGGGGTATAAAATGATTATTATTAATCATTATACAATTGAGATTCCAATTATCAATGCACAAATAGAGATTCTCATCAGCCTTTTTAGAAAAGGGCATAAGGCCATCTCAATGTGATACAATAAAAAAAATTAAGCCATTAGAGTTCAAATAGTCTAAGTTAATATTTAATTCATAAATTCATCCAGATTTGTATGATATGAAGGAATAGATATCTGTTACGTTCCCAACACTAAATCAATTGAAAAGTCAACATATCTCTCTAAAAATAGTCTAAATAAATAATTTAGAAAAACTTCAAAAAATTCCTTAACCACTAAATAAAGATTATAAACCACACGTTCATCCCTATGTTCAACTATGAAAGTGGAAATCAATTTTACAACTTTTAGTTGAGGAGGTAACACTTGAGGAGACCTCAGATCCCACTCTCCATGAAACACATAAAAACTCCCATAAAATATAGTAAAGAAAAAATCTCGATGAGAGGATTCAATATTTTATTTATTGGAAACAAACCAATCTATACCAATGATAAAATCAAATAGATCCTAGTAAAGAATAATAAAATACCAAAAAAATCGAATTTTGATATCAAAAGAGAACATGTGGGACATCAAAAACCTAAATCATTATTCTTTCTAAGAGGAATACCCATATCTATAATAGAAGACATGAGTTTCAGTGGAATTGTTAAAAGTTTCACAATATGGGTTGATTTAAAAGAATGATAAGAACCAATATCAAATAAAGTAATCACTAAATATGAAATAATAAATATAATACCTCCCATACTTATAGGGCCCACATTAACTTCCAAACCATGTAAATAATTTATTCTACTAGACAGTAGATTGAAAACTATAGTCCTTAATGAATCTAGATTTATTGTAGTACCTTTAGGTTCCAATGAGCTTCTTCCATAATGTTGAGTAGGAAGATCCTAACAGAACATCGATAAGTAACCTTAGTATACGCACAAGTTTCAAATGTTATGAGGCTAGAGTAAAGTGATTATCAAAATACCTAACTTTACAGACTAGTGATAAGTAAAAGTTTTAATTATAATTACTACTAAAAGAAAATAATAATTCCACTTCTAGGATTCCAACACCCATTCATATATCATCACACTTCCTCTTAATTATAAAGGAGTTATTCAAACCACAACTAGATAGAGGAAAAATCCCAACTAGCACTAACTTGTCTTCCACGACAATTTCTTCCACCATGGATTTTCCAAAAACTCATAATAGGTGGTCTGATTCTATATAAAAACATGAAATCAAATATCTAGTAACAATACTAAATGTAAACATTGATCCTTAAACTTATCATTCGATATAATCTGGGGTGAGAAAAAATGAGTTTAGTGAAGTAGTTGGAATATTCAATTACAGCCTGATCACTTTTTTTGAGGGTGAGAAATTCCATGGATTTATCCGTCATCAATGAAACTGCAAAAACTCATAGAAAATGTTGTTCTTGTAGCCTTTCTACACTAAACCTTTTTGTTTTTTTCCTAAACCATTGTGTCCCACTGTCTCTTTATAGGTAATTCAATCTTAAAGAAGATACATATCACATTAATAGAATACAGAGTTTCCCAAAAGTAAAAAATATTTTTGATATTATCTAACAAGTATTCTACATCCTGAGGATCATTCGTTCCTTGGAAGGATGGTGGATTTTATGGGAGAAACTATTGGGCTTGATCTTTATCTCTTATGGTCCCTATTTTCACTTCCTTTGATTGATCCATAGCGGGTACATCACCGTAGTCCATAGAACAAATCTCTCATAATATAAATTCAATAATATTTTGATTGACTAGAGGGTTTATTCGTGGAAAATCATCTATAGAACCCTCTTATAAAAATCTAGGAAGCCTTATATGGGGAATAATACTACAAGTAAATAAGAGAGACCATAAAAGGGGTGATAAATCTTATTTTGAACCAATAGAACATAAGAAAAAAACTATGATTAGATCAAAAATCAACATAAGAGAGACACTTCCAACATATCATTGTAACATAAGGATTATTATGATAAGATGAGGATAAGAACATTCTTATAAACAATCCCTTATGTCTTGAAAATCCCATATTCTATATAATATAAAATGAAACGATACAAAGGACTTGAAAAAAAATATCCATCTAATACAAATTTATTACTAACTAACCTAGACCACCCCTGAACTAAACTACTGATATGACTTATATTAAGGCCTAAAGAGCATTCCCAATCCCCACAGGATGAAGATAAGTGCATGAAAATCAAGAACTACCATTGGGAATATTTTTTCCTATAAAAAACATAAAAATGTAATGTATAAAAGAAATAAAACATGAAAATAACAAGTTATAAAGTAGAAGTTAGAGAGTGAAAGACAAATATAGGTTTAAAATCCAAAATAGATAAATTGATGTTTATAAAATAATAAAAAAACTCACCACCATATGATGTGTGGGTCAAAGACCGACCATGTCGCCAATAAACTCCCAAACATTCCTAACATTGATACCTACTAACTCCATGTGGCACCAACACATGAATATTGTGGGGTGAGTAAAAAAAATATATCCTATGATAAAATGTTGTAAAGTGTGTAACCTAGTTTGTCTCCAAATAGGAGCACACAATAATCAAGATATCACTATTAAATTTGAGGAATAAGTGGTTTTTTTAAACTGTTCAACATTGAAAACAAAAAAAATAATTGAAAAAAAGAAATAAATTAATAGAAATATTGAACAAAAATTGGAAAATCAAGTGATTGAAAACTATAATATGAGATGATTAATTAGGTAGGGTTAATTTTTTCAATTATAATGCTATCCTAGTTCCAATTTTTCCAATCCTCTTTTACTAAGTCAACTAAAGTGATATTCCACGATCAATTCCTCTCACTACCTTAGTCAAATGGTGATGGTGAGAGTAAAACATACCAAGATTTTAGTTGGGTCTAATCTCATTTATTATGTGAAGTATTTTTAGTGAATATAATCAATTTATATAGGCAATACCTATTCAGGTCTTTTTTAACCTAAAAAATCAAGAATAACCACTAACTATCCCACATATACTGAAGATCTTAGAGTACTTCACCACTACCTCATATTTGATTCCATATTGTATAAACTAGAACATAGTGGAGGTATATAATGATCATTAACAATAGAAAAATCAATAATAAAATCAAAATCAAAATACAATAATACCTAATAATAAAAACACTATTCTAAATTTCATAAAACTTCACAGAAGAGAGAAATAAATTTTATTCAACAAATCATAAGAACATATGAATTAAAAAAGGGAAAACCTCCCCTTATCAAATCACTCAGATATTATGCTGCTCTAATTTATGTTTAATCAATAAAAAGGGGGAACAATAATGCATTACAAAATGAGGAATAAAAAAGAGGGAAAACTAAAGTTAGAAAGTTTCTCTTCCGGAATCTATCTACAGAATATTTCTCCTATTATTCTCATAATATGTCTAAAAATATCTGTGTTTCCTTATTATAATTTCTATAAAATTGATTTTTATATCAATTATCAAAATTGTAAAGGCATTGGATACACATACAAGAAGTTAGATCATAATTAATGAGTCACACTTTTTATGGCCGAAGATTCCCTAAATATTCTTCAAACATGACACATTCAATGGATACTTTAATGAAAGAATATATATATGAAAATTAATTTTATCATGTGTTTTCAAGTAATATTTCAAACACAGTTGTAATCATATCATTTGAAAGTATTTATCCTGATATATATATCATTCACTGAGGTTGCGTCCATTCAATGAGCCGAAAATATTTTTATAACTTGATTGATATTTTAGTCCTTTGGAAGTTCGAATTCGCTCTGGGTCCATAATAAGAAGTTAAAGTCCACGAATCATGGAATCTTAAAAAATGATCACTCTAATTTTATAAATATTTTAAATTTTATTCTCTATATATTAATGTGATAAAAATATGTTAAAATTATGGAATTAAGAAATGTTCATATTTTTTCCCAAAACACCCCCAAAATCCAAAAAATGATGCAAATAAAATCAAATTATTATAGTGGTAGGGGTTAAATCATTGAAATATATATGAATAAGGATGATAATATTAGTTTTATCCATTCCCCACACTTATCTCTTGGAATCATAGTAATGTAAGAAATAAAATCAAATAAAAGAAAATTCAAAACACATACTCATGAGATCCACCAATTTCTCAACGGGAAATAAAAGATATAATTCATCCTTAAAACCCATTATTTAAATTCCCAATTTAGATAATTTACTATATTTCAACTTCATTTCTACTTCCATGCAAACAATAGTCTTACCTCACATGTTTTTTTTCTCATCTCACAGATATTAATTTTCTACAAGGTTTTTCTCATCCAAAACAATGAAAGAGTCATCATAGGGTTGATAAATTTTTTAATATCCACCTAATGTGTGTAAAGTAATTTTTTTCATCATGAGGAATTTTTCTATTTTTCTTTGTGGATTTCAGTTGTTAGGATTTAAATGTCACAAATTTTGAGGCTGAATGAGGATGGATTGGATCTTTTGGAGAAAAAAATGTATTATTATTATTTTCACTCAAGTATGGTCTTCTCCTCACTCCTCATAACAGAAAATAATCTCCAAAATAATATTAATATATTTTTCAGGGAAATCCCACATGTTCTCTAAATATTTATCTTTATCACAAAAACTAATTCCCAAAATTTCATTTTTTTTCTTTAAAATATCTTGAAAGGAATAACTTATTTTATCATTAAAATCTCCATAAGAGCTCATAATTTAAACAAAATTACTTTTTCAATAGAAAAGTAATCCCTTAAAACTTTTATTTTCCACCCAATTAATCACCAAATGGGGTATAACCACACAAAAGATCCCCCCACACTTAAGTACTTTTAAATCATGAAATTCCACTTCTAACCCAAAAGTCCGTTTTTGGATTATAAGGGATAAAATGATTCAATATAAAAGGAAGACTAGAATAAATAAGATTCTATTGAAAACGGGGGATTTAAAATAGAAGAAATACCTCAAAAAATTTAAACACAAGTACCTAAAATCCTCATGTTTTTAAAGTAATAAATCCAATTATAGTTAAATAAATAATTGTTTGGTTATCAAAATAAGTGAGGTTAATGTAATGAATTTGAGAAAAAAAAGATCATAAGACACAAAAATAATTGATTTCAATGATAAAGATAGTGATATGTGTCAAGGGATTAAAAAATCATAGGCCTTTTCATAAAATTATCAAAGTTTTGAACTTTAAACAAAGTTATTTTTAGTATTCGTTTATACTTAGTTTCATGCGACAAATTGGTTCACTAATTTATATTGGTTTCAAAAATGGAAATGAAAATAATTTGAACTCATAATTTTAAAAATAGAAAAAAATATGAATCCTATACTTCAATGGTTCACTTACCACACATAAATGATATAGTTTCCTCAATTAATTAATGTATATATCACACGTAAAAAAAAGTTTAGTCAGTAAAAATGTAAGTGAAAATAAGATTTATGACCTCACTTGTTGGCAATTTAATGTTGAGTTAATATATTAAATTCTACTCACTAAAAACCTACATGAAAAAATAAAGAATACAACTTAATGAATTTATTGAATGAAAAGAAAAGATAAATAAAACTATAATGTGAAACCAAAGAAGGATAGATCTAGGTTTAACCACCCAAGTGGTCCCTATGTTTTGAATTCCTCCATATTGACACTTCTAGGTGGTTATCCCCAATCTGATAGTGGGTGGAGTTTCTTTGAGATGAACCAACAAAACATATTCTTTCTAGCTTTATCTTATTCCTTTTTTGAGTAATCCATGAATATTATAGGCTAGATACACCCCCATGTAAATGAGATAAAACTTTGATGGTTGGGGATGGACAAAGAATTATTCCTCCCCTTTCATGGTTTCCACTTTTAGAACCTCTTATTCATTCTCTAGTGATTAATTTAGGTATACCACATAAATGTAATAATTAAAGGGAAAGAGAGAGTGTAATTTTATTTGAAAAAAATTAAAACATGAAGAATCAATATGAAATTTGTCCCCTTCAATGTAATAACCTTGTGTATTTTTTCCTCAAGAAAATCCACTCAGATCTCCTCATGTACTCCCTCAAATAAATGTTCAACAAGTTTAGGGATCTATTTATGTTTCTATTAGTTGAATCTTATTATTCTTCTTCATCCTATAAGGAAATAAATGTGTTGGATTAACCTGAAAATTGAAAACAAATAAAGGTAACACTAAATTCATATTTAATAAAATTAGATTGAAAATAGTTCAAGAAAATATCTACTCCCTGAGTTTATTAGAATTAAATTTATTTTTTAGTGGATATTTCCTCTTAGAGTTAAATTTCATTAGATAGAGGTAGGTAGTCATTCCCCTTTATATTTTCTTCAAATTCCACCACTTGGATGGTGTATTCTTCTAATGGTGCAATGTATTCTTCTTTTTAAGAAATATGGAGATCAATTAGTTCCTCACTCTTGTTCCAAAATTCATCCAGATCTTGATGATCTCTTACATGTACCTATAAATGAAAGTATTTCATTCTAGCCTCCTCAAATTATTGCTTAGGTTCTGGATTCTCTATCAATGCACGAACATATTCCAATTCTAGTTCTACTTTTCTCCCCAGAAAATATATGTTTTTTGAAATTTATTACATCTAGAGTTTATCATAACTAGTCTATTATTCATATTCTATTACACCTCTGAGAAATTTTCCCATAAAAAAGATATAATATGTTTTGTTACATCATGATTTTTTAAAATGAATGTAATAATATTTATTTATGAAATATGAGAATTTTATTTTTTTTCACTGCCTCCCCAAAAAAGGTGGAATGTTTTGACACATTCCAATTATGGGGTTTGGAGGAAACAATTATTTACTATTTTTAATTTTTTTATTTTGGTTAAACTATGTTTTCCCCATATACGAGTGCACAAAAATCAATCTGTCAATTATAAATTAGAGGGAAAAATTATTGTTTTCTGAAATAGCTTGATTTTGATAACGAACTGAAGCAATAAAACAAAATAAATAAATTAAGAAAAATATTAAAATTAAATTGAAAATAAAAGTGATTTAAAACTATTATATGATAAGGGTGATCAGTTCGGGGTCTTTTTTTCAATTAAAAAGATATCCTTGTTCCAAATGATCCAATCTTCATCTCCAAAGACAATTAAATTAAGCTTCCACAATCGCTTTCTCACACTACCCTGGTCAAATGGTGATTGTGAGAGTAAAAATTTCCAAGATATTATTTTGTTTTAATACTCATGCACGTGTGATAGAATTGTATAAAATATCTTAAATTGACTTAGCTAACACCCTATTAGGCCTTTTTTATCACAAACAATCAAGAATATACGCTACCACTACCTCTCCAACATATACTGACAATCATCGATTACCTAACCAATAATCATTGGTCTATTACATAGTATATAAACTACAACCTAGTGGAGGGAGATAATCATCATTTAACAAATAAATATATATAATATAATCAAAAAAGCAAATATGATCATACTTGATAACAAAACCCACAATTAGACATTGAAAGAAACATCACAGAAGAGAGGAAGAAATTTTATTCAACAAAGCCCATGAACATGATCATTAAAAAAGATAAAAACTCTCGTTCCCTAATCACTCAAATTATATACCCCTATATGTGTATGTTAACTGAAAAAAATGGGGATGAATAAGGAATTACAAAATTTGGATGATGAAAAGAATGAAAATGAAAAGATGAAAATTTCTATCCCAAAATTTATCTTTCCAAATTTTACTCATTTTATGCCTACTAAATGGATGAAAAATCCACATTCCATTCTTATAAATTTTTATAAACTTATATTTCTATATATTCTCCAAATTTCAATGATTTTAGAGATTTATACAAGATTTTATGACATAAATAGTCAAACTTTTTCTGGATGAAAATTCTCTAAATATTACTCTAATTTGGCATGTTCAAGGGACTCATTATTGATAGAATATCTCCATGAGAATTAATGTGATCATGAGGATTAAATTCATTTTTCAAATATAGTGGGAATAACCTAATTTTGAGGTTTTTATCTTGAGTTATGCCTTCTTTACTGAGGGGGGGGGGGGGGGGGGGGTCTACTCTACCGGCTATAAATATTTTTTCCACTTGATTGATTTTTTTGGACCTTTGGAAGTTTGAATTAACTATGAGTCTAGGATAAGAAGTTTAATTCCACGTGACAAGTAATACTAAAAAATAATCTCTCTAATTTTATTAATATTTTAAATATTATACTAAAAATACCAAAGTGATGAAAAATATTTTAAAATTATAGAATTAAGAAATTTTCATATTTTAGCCCAAAACACACAAAAAATCCAAAAAATGATGAAAATCAGCTCAAGTTGGTTAAATTGGATGGTATTAAATAATTAAAATACATACGGAAAATGATGAAAATTTTATTTCTATTATTAAATTTTCCTTTACATTATTCACATAAAACATGATCTACACACACTCAAAGGTATGTGTAGGTTGTGAGACTAGCAATCCAAGTAGGATCCGACCAAGTGTTTCATAAAGAAGTATTTAATAAATAAATATATTATTATCATTAAAAAAAATAAATCCATGAAATATTTTTTAAATAGTTTTTAATAAAACATGTAAATAAGCCTTTATATAAATGTTTGTAAAAAATTACAAGATATACTTCTTTTTATAGATTTCATAATTTACTATTTCAAAATGAAGAAACATTGAAACTTAATATTAGGATTCATTTGGTCAAATTAGCTAGGATCCTCAAAACTAGGTGAAAAAATGATGATGATGTGCCCAAAAATACATAGAACAATATACCTAGGGATAAGAGAACACCCTAATAAGAGACACTATTTCATAACATAGTTTAATTAGTGTTGTAGTATAACGAAATTATAGTTATCCACAAACCATCCTAGTATTATTGACTAAATATATCCCCATCCAATTTACCATAGGTTCCCATGTTCTATAGCCCACACATGGAGTTTTTAATTTTCATGACATCAATATTTTAAAGGAAACATTCACATAAATAATAAAAAACCCTTAAAACAAAATAAAGCATGGTTTAGAATAATTTTTCATCTATAATTCATGATGGGGAACTTTATTTCATTAATGTGTCTAAAATAAACACATTTTGATAAATATTTATCTATTCTTTAAAATAATTTAGAAACTGATTTATGATGAAAAACCATGCTATGTTTATAAAAAATATCCATTTTTTGAAACTGACTACATCAAACACTGGTATACTCAATAATTGAAAAGGATCTATATAAAAATATGAATGAATTCCCCTAATAAGAAAAGGATATCCGTAAATTATGATAATCAAATCATGAAACTAGGATTCAATAAGCTATAGATCAATAGATACAATAAAAACCTCTTATCATGCCAATTATTTAAGAAGCACATATTGATCTTGGTAGATTTGGTCGCTACATTCTTTTTCCAAAATGGATCTATAATAAAACCCATTATACCAAGACACAACCCATTAATATGGCCATAACAACCCTGATCTTTGGTTCCTTTCAAGAGAAAGAGATAAGATATAGAAGAACGATGAATGATAATGAAGAACAGACTGTTACCTTGAGTTCTCTAGATCCAACACCTACATATCCATTAGAATCACTCTCTAAAAGGTTTAATATCTCCAAAATCTCTAATATGAATCCCTTGGGAAGAAATTATAGGATATAAAAGAAATAATGGAGTTAATGTGAGGTGTTTAGGGTTTAAAAACGTATTTTTAGATTAATGAATTCCCATCACATAGTTTTACCACATAGTTTGGTAAATTGTGTGCCAATCATGTTACAATTTATATTTACTAGACATGTCACATAATTTGGTGATACGTTTTGGCTAACTATGTTCCAACGTGTACATAGTTCCATACACTAGAGTAGCCTCTGGGGTTGGTCACACAGTTTGGTTAATTGTATCCCAAATATATAAAATTTCATTTTTCTAAACCCCCATAAGACACATGGTTTCTTAATAATTTCGTACAGTTTGTCTTAACTAGGTTAAAACTATTAATATTCTGATAAAATATAAAATTTCCCAAAAACCACTCATAATGACCTGACAGTGGTTCAATACAAAATAAGGTAGAAACAAATACATGTATTTGAACGTTATATCGGGATGTGACAATTTAAAAATTAATGCACAAAAATAATTGGGTTTTCTAATAACATAAAGCATGGGTATCATGGGTTTTATCGAAAATTTAATTGTGGGAATCATGGGTTTTCTCAAAATGTGATGATTTCTTATGCCTAAATTTTTTATATAGTTCCTTGGTATGTGGTATTTATTTTTTTCTATATTTATATGATATATGCCTATATTATGATACATGGATCATAATTATTTTCTCATAAATATTTACTCTTATTCCTTGGTATATGTTTCATCATTTGAAATTACATGTCCTTCTACCATGCCTAATGAAAAAATCTTATTGTTTCATGTTCATTTTAATCATATATTTATCACATGCTTGTATTTTCTCACATTCATGTGATCTAACCCTTGATGAAATGTTGATATATTTTTCCTTTACTACGTTTTTGAGCTCACCCCTTCATATGATTCCATTCCCCAGGTTACAAAGATAATTGTAACATAGGATACTTTTATAATAAGGTCTAGTATGGTGCAATAATAGAGTTATTTTTTGCAATTATGTGAAATAGTATTTTTTAATGATAATATCCAAGGAAACTAAAATATTATATTCCTGTATTGTGTTATTATTGTGAGATGTAATGTATGAACTAAGGAAACATATGTAAGTTTTATATTGATTTATTTCACTTGGTATCAAAGATAGTAATTAAAGTATGTGTTTTATTACAAGATCCAGAAGTGTTGGATAAAGTATCTCATTTAGTATCAAAATAGGGTTTAGTTATTTTCTAGGATTAGATTCATTTTTTAAGGATTAATTTAGTTATTTTTTAGATTAGTTTATTTATTTATTTGGGATTATTTTTGTTATTTTTTGAGGATTGTTCAGTTATTTTTTAGGATTAGGACTATAGATCATCAGTGAAAACCCTAGGTATAATCCCAAATATAGGAAAACAACTTAATATTTTAGTAAACTATTTATTCTATAGTTTATTTTAAATAAAATCATAATATGGATAAAACAAGTGGATTTAGTCACTAGCATAGATGCACCTAGGGTTGATAACCCCGAATAAAGTTAGTTGGGTATTAACAAAATCTTCACTTAGTGAAAAACTTGTGGGTAAAACAACACAAATTGTATGACACTCCAGGAGGATATCATTTAGATGTTTCACTCTATATTTTTGAACCATTATAATGGAGTTAAATATATTTTTAAAAAATTTGATGATGTAATATATAACTAGTTATATAATAGAATCTAACAGGAAAATGGACATGTAAAACCTAGGTTAAACAAAAGGATTTATAGGTTGATCAAATTATATCATAGTTAAAATGAAATTATTATAGGTTTAAAAGAAGTTATCCTCTGGGAAGTCAAATTAGGATTGGGTTTATATAATCATATTTCCATTTTATCTAATTTTATGGGATATTATCGTAACCATTTATGTTTTATTATTTGGATGGAAACAAGATAATGAAAATGAGGTTATGAAATGTATGTCTCTAGAAACGTTTATGACTTATTAACTGTTGAGGAAGAATATTTTGAATATTTGTTTAATAAACATGATATATATAAATTATAAGGGAAAATATGAGTTTTTAGTCTTACCCATGATTGTGAGGTTGATACATTATTATAAAATATATCTTCATTCATGTAAATTTTAATAATACCCTCGATTATTTTCATTAGTGAAATAATTGAAATTATGAAGATGTATTTTGTTTCATGGGAGAATGTAACACCATGGTAGGAAATATATTAGTTATTTAAACTACATGTCAAGAATTCTAAATTTCATTTAAAATTAAAATATTTTATAATATATTTATATATATATACATATATATGTGTTACGAATTATTAAATTTTCTTAAAGAATTATTTGACGTATTTATAAAATAATGAGGAACATTTTAATACCAATGTATTGGTAAAATTTAACAAATTTTTATTAAATAAGTATTGAAACTCAAATAATTAGGAATAAAATCCTTTTGTGATAAAAGACTATTTCTCAAAGAATTATAATTTTTCTATATATTTTTATTTATTTTTAAATTATTTTTCACTATTAAATAATGTTGAATATATTAATAAAATATATAAATAGATAAATTTATATTCATTTAAATATTTTCTCTTATCATGGAATATGTATAAATTCTTCTTATGCATAAAAAGCATTTTCCTAATTTTTTGTGTGCTTTGCGTAATTATATTAATTTTTTTTATCAATGATAGAAATTGAGTTTAATAAAGTGGGTTAAAATATTTACTCAATAAAGCTAAATTTAATTATAATTTCATCTTCCTTTTTAACAAAAAAAACAATGTTACCAAAGTTAATATTAATTTCTGAGGAAAATAGTTATTTTTAATGAATTATTTTTATAAACATTGTGTAAATTTTATCTAAATAAATTGAATTGATCTATTTTAAATAATGAATATAATATGATATTTAAATATATAAACAAATATATTAAAACTAATTTATTTAGTAATTTATGTTAAATAATAATGAGAAAATTTAAAATTTTAAAACCCATTAAAAAATGTTTTTTATATTATGTTTTAATTTAAAAGTTAATTTTATCATATTTAGAAATTAATTTAGAAAATGGAGTCGAAATCTAGATTCACCACATTAAATATTTTTAATATGTGTCATCTTATATTTTTAGAAAAAATATTATTACAATGGTAAATATTTAATAAAGCGTAATAATGGTTAAATTGGAAACTTAAAGTAGGTCAAATTGTATATTGTTTACTTGACACTTAGACCTTTTAGATTATATATTTTATTTTTTCAGGTTAAACATTAATTTCTCACCATAAATTCCTCACCTATATTACCTAACATCCATGTGATTCCATCTTTACCCCTCACCTAACTTTTATATCCCTAGAAAAACCTCTATTTTTCAACTATAATATGAGCTCACTTCTTTCCACTTTAAGCCACATCCCTATCATGAACTTACCCACCTAGTCCCACCAAGGCGGTGCTAAGATGAGCATGAATACCCCAATATCTCCTCTAATATCCATGTGATAATAACCAATTATGAGAATGTATGTCTCACACGTGAGAGGCATTAGCTAATGTACTTGGACACAAAAAAACACACACATCCTAGACTATACAATGTTGAGAAGAAAAAAAATTGATAAAGAAAATGTATGAAAAACACATATCCCCTGAATAGAGTTTGTCATAAAGTTTGAAAAGTGATAAAGGGGGGAAATATAATCCCAGACAAAAACTATAAAGGAGTCCAATATGCTCAAATGTAGGGGAATACTGGCAAATGAAATGCCTAGTAAACACCTCTATCTTTCTAGAACAAAATAAGCTCTACATGCTTTTAGTCATACTAGGACCCCATTAAATGTACTATCACATACTTAATACATTACATGAGTGGGAAATCCCCTACGTGTGTGTGAATAAAAATTCCCAGTATGACACCCTGAAATCACTAAGCATAAATAATCATGTGATGTCAACTCAAAACAAGATATGTCAACAAGATAAGAGACATAGAAATAATATACCTCTAGATATAATCATAACAGAAACTTATTCTCAAGGGGTATAATCCAACACTACCAACCATAGGATGCTTATATAGGATTCAAGGTAACACTCTCTTCCTGATTACTCACCTCACAATCCATGTTATCATGGATGACTCTAATCCAAGGGGTCATGATCAGTAGGCCCCACCCAAGAAGTACTCACTAGATCTCAGAAGATCTAATCATAAATGTATATAACCACACATAGGGACATTAGGGGACACCAAGAACCATACTATATGACCTATTAGATAGATTATCGTTGCCCTATTCATCATTTTTACACTGATACCATTAACCCCATCTAGGAACGATAGAGTAGAGTATCCCACCTTGGTCTTATAGGTGGATGTACCCAAATATATTAAAAATTGAACCCATTATGGGGATTATAATTATATAATGAAGAAGTAATGACACATTTCACCCTTATGGGGAGGGACCAAGGAATCACACTCTACTTATCCAAGTATAAACTGAGGAAAAAAAGGGTATAAACATTCTTAAAGTGAGTACACAAAGTGTCTTTCCAACCTCTGGTCTGGTCGTGTATCATTTCCCTAATGGAATGTAAACCTCCACACACATGGTGTGTCTCTTAGGGGTATAGGATCTATAGATTTAATCTGGTACCCTTCCCATACTGTATTCTCTTTCCCTTGTACCTCGTTTCATGCATATGTAGATGTAGTCATTTTTGCATACATAAATCAACCCATGTACCTTGGATGATTCGAAGTACATGGATTAACCTATGTACTCCTGCCATTCCCATATACCAGAGGGTACATAGTGAGTCACTAGGTCGGGTCACATGAAATTTGATACTTGTCACGTGATGTGTGATCTTTTCTTCCCCATGTAAATCCTAGAACCGCAGAAAGGGACCCACATAGTGTGTAACTCTAGATTACATATTGTTAAACACATGTTTTCTAGAAACATGTGGTTTCTCCTCCGTGTATACCCAAGATACCGTCGCTGTAAGAACATATTCAAATATTTCTTATGTATTTCTTATCTCATCTGACCTAGAATTATCATCACCGAAGGTCCTATTTTGGCCATCCTATTCAATAGGGAAAAAAATTCATCTCTATCATTATCACAATGCACCAATCCATTGAATGACGAAACATTGAACTATTATGATCTACCTTTGTTCATCCTAAACTATCGTTAATCCTCATATTCATCCTATATTGAAATTTGTGTTGAGCTATTGATCTATTACGTCATAGGATGTTCTCACAATGATCAAATATCATATATTTGATAAACTATGAAACAAAGAAATTTCTTGTGATGAACATCTAGAGAAACAGGGGATAAATCCTTAAAAACAGAAAATATGAAATTACCTCAGCTATGATTATATTAGGCTCCATTATTTTTCCATTAAAATTAATAATGAAAAGTAAAAATAATAATCAATGAAAACAATTCCCCAAATCCAAAGGATAAATAATCTTGAACCTACAAGCCTGATTGATCCATGAATCACCTTGTTGGTGGATTTGATTAGTGTTTATCATGGGATAATAATTTGGGAATAAATCCACATAAAATAACATCCAATATTAGGTTGGAATGATCACTTAAAAATAACAATTGCACTTAGATGTCACTAGGGATATCTACAACCTCTATATTTGAAGCGATCCTCGATCATGATATTAATCCATTTTTGTTCACCAAGTCCTCCTCTGATGACTCCTCTCATAATATCAGGGTAAAAAAAATAACCGTATGATTTTTTTATAACCATATATTTATAGAGGGTTCCTAGGTATCTACATCAACACTTAATTAATTAAATAAATAAATTTATTTATTTATTATTTTTTCCCACAACATCATTTTGAAAAACACATGATTCCAACAAATATATTGTTGAATCTAGGGTAAAACCCATGTTTTCAACTCAACGGAAGCCTCATATTTCAAATTTGAACCCCCATTCTAGATTCATTCCACTTTTTTAGGAAAAATAAATGTGAATGATATTAACATATTTAATATTTTGAAATTACAAATTATGGGCTCAATGGGCCTCAGAATATCACACTGTCTCAGTACCTGGCTCCCAGAATATTAATAGATATTTTTTAAATTATTATATGAAAAAAGATGTTTAATTATCCCTACATTAGGGATTATATTCCCCAAAATATAAAAATAAACCTAAAAATATGTGGGTACTAAGTATGAATCTGGATCTAATAATCCATGGTGCACTCTTGAAAACTCTCATACATTCACTAGACACATACCAAGGTAATCACTCACCCAAAGAGGATCTTCTCCAAACAATCCTCAATATCTATTGGGTACTCTGAAAATATATCTCGATCCTTGATGTTTAGGTCTCCCCTGTCAATAACGTGCATTATTTTGTGCATATATATCCTCAGTTGTGACACATGGAAGACATTGTGTGCATGGTCTAATGGTAGAGGTAGATCCAAAAATTACCCTACCTTTCCTACTCTACGAAGTATATTTTAAGGGATAATGAATCACAGAGTTAACTTTTCACCCTAGTTAAATATCAATAATCCATGTCAAGGTGAGACATTTGGTAAAACATGGTCTCCATCCTCAAACTCCAAAGGCCTCCATATTCAATCTACATAAAACTTATGATAGATTTTTATATTCCTCATAAACTCCAGGAAGAAACAAACCATATCTATCATAACTTGTACAAAATATTGTCCTATGAGTGCTAACTCTCCTTTTCTTCCCTACATAGTGGTCACCTAAATGTTCACCCATACAAGTCCTAGAATGGGGCAATATCGATTGTGGAATGGTAGTTTTTTTATATGTGAACTCTTCCAAGGGTAGGTTATCCTCCCAACTATGGTCAAATTCTAACATGCATTTCTACAAAAATTTCTATAGAAATCAAACGGTCATCTCAATTTAGACATCCTTATGGGGAGAAATACCATTCTCAAACTCAATTGAGTCCCAAGTGGCTCCTAAAATACTCTCCATAATCATGTTGTTGTGTGAAAATCACATTATGAAATGATTATTGAGGGAACACATTGAATCTAGACTAACTACAACACATAAATGAATCTAAATCACTCTAATTAACTATACTATTAGGTATCAAGGAAGTGGGATGACTTTTTGATTTAGTATATGATCACCCAGAAGGCATTGGGTCCTCTAAGCATTTTTGGTAACCCCATCATGAAGTTCATAGATATCCCATACCACTTATACTCTACTACCTAAAGAGGTTGATCCAAACCTACTGGATGATAATGCTCATCCATCACATACTAATAAGTGAGTATTCAAGAAATAAACTCTACTAAACATTTCATTATACCAGGACACTAAAAGTGACATTGTAGGTCTTAGTACATCTTTTCCACACTAGGATGTGCCTCCAAAATAGGGCGTATGAAACTACCTCATCACCTCCTCTAATATCGTCACTAGTACCACCATCTATCCTATGAAAAGCATGATACACTCCCAAAATTTATAAAATCAATTAACAGTATGTATAGTGAATATATGAGTACATAAGGTCTCATAAATAATATCTCTATACCGACCCTCCCTAAAATGTAGTCGAAATAGTGGGGTAACAAACATAAACAATTGATATAAAAAACAATCCATGTACACTATATAAAACATTGATAAGGATAACTAATCTAAATCCTCAATCAATAAGATTTGAACAGTAGAACCTTTTGAGAGCATATGTTACCTGTAATTCCCCAACCCCAGTTACCCAGAGTCAGTGCATTATTATATAGCATTGGCATGATCACAAAAGATCAAGTCCCGAAATACCTATTAGTTTAGTATCCTTGGAATTACTAGATACATCCATAAGTCTTACATTACATCATAAAGTAAAAAACTACAACAACATAGTCTCCATAGTCCAAACTCATATCCCCTCTGACTATCCCTGTAGGCCAGTCATAAAATACTTCTTCACATCTTGGGAAGAATAAAACATAGAAAGGGGTGAGACCAGATGCTCATTAAGGATAACAATATAGCAGAAACTGTCATAAATAAGTATAAACATTTTAGTCAATGTATAACTAAAACAAAAGCATTTTAAACATGATCTTCAACATAATATGGAAAAATTAAAATGAAATAATGCAATTTACTTATCCACATAGATATTATACTAGTCGAATAATCACACGCAATATCAATAACCACTTTCATAATGATGGAATGAATAATGCCATACTATCGTAACCACATAGTCAAGGCCTTGTGCCAAGACTACAAATAAGATTTTATCAAGGCCTTGTGCCAAGACACTTGTTTTTCTCATGAGACCTACCAATGTATCGAGGAGATATAAAGGGATCCACCCTTCACTTACTAAGCCCAATTAATTCCACATATGAATAAGTTTAAACATAACATAAACATTCGTATTAAAACTAGAATACAAAATGTCAATACTATATCCATAAACCATTAATGGTATAAAAATAACACATCCATAGTCAAACATATCAAAAAAACTTCAATACAATATGGAAGTTTTGAATCATAATATATAAACCTATATAGAGAATAATGAATTATATTTACATAGATGAAAATAATCATAAAAAATATTTAAGATAAATATCCCCCTTTTTCTTGAAAGCATTTAAGAGTATCACTATTTATCAAGATGCCGTTTAAAATAGTTTTTTTAATAAAAGTGTCCCATAACACTTTGAAACATTTAAAAGGAATTTTAATTTTAAAACATTAATGTTCATATAAATAAATCCTTAAAAATAATTTTAAAAGAAGTACAATAATTTGGAATATTTAGAATAATAAATCTTTAAAACATTTTAAAATGATATTTTAGTTAGACTTCCTAACCAAAAGAGAGGCACTTGAATAAAAATAATTGAGGTAATAAAAACATTTTAATATCATGAGAATAAAGGGATTCTTGATATACTATGTCAAGGTACATTATATACACCACATAAAAGTGATTTGGTGCATAACAACAAATAAGTCTCAATGGAATATAAATTGAGATGAAATCTATTATAAAGACCGTATCCTTAGGTTAAGGATAAATCTAGTACATAATTATGTGGTAAAAATATAAATAAATTAAATATTATTGTATATTCAGTGTAAATAAATCATAGGACATTCAAACATATTCTTGTAAAAACAACACCAATGAATTGAATATTTAACTGAACAAATTGAGATTGAGTTAAAATTACTCTTATCAAGTTCATTTTTATGACTTAATAATTCATCAATGGAGTGATTATGTGTATAAAATGTATATCCACATAATGGGTAGTGGAAATTATGACATAATCAAATGAATAGTGATTCCACACATAATCTTGGAATGAAATAGTCAATGAAGTATGCGTAAAGCTGAACGAATTGAAATTGAAATTTCAAATTCCCTAATCGATTTTTTAACATACGAAACATAAAACCATGAAAGAAGGATCATAAAATTATGATGCAAATATAGATAAATTAAATTATATTACACAATGAATAAAATCATGGGCAGTACACACACCACATGCAATAAATAAGTGGTGATTAATGGAAATCTCACAGAATTAAAAGTGAGATAAGAAACCCCTTACATTGCACTTTTTCCTTGGTAGATGGTTGGTTAAAATCCTTTATAATGCTGAAATAATTTTTATTAAATTATACAATAATCATATATATTAATATGATATCATATATGATCTTTTAGAATTTCTTTGTTTATAATATCTTAGTATTATCGTCATTTCGGGTGTTAACGGATTCGTTATCCTTTATATTCTTTATTATGTGAGTCATATTTGTTATGGATGGGATGTATCTTATTCATATACAGAATTATATCATGTCTCTAAATATTATTTTTAATCATCAAATGAAATTTAGTCTTCAATGGATATGATGGGGAATGAATCTTATTGCGTTCATGGAGACAGTAATCCGTACGTACGCACGAGAAATAATATCATTCTTCTGATAATAATATTCAATTGGATAGTATATCATATATACAGAATAATTATCATTTTATATTTATTATTTACATCAATTACACATCATTATTATACCCATCCAAATAATAATATATTCAATAACAATTACCCCACGATGTGGAGATAACAATCCGTACGTACACATGTATGGTGACATGTTATTCAAAGGATGGATAGAATAATTAATATGGTTGTACAATGTAGAGACCCACAAGCTTATCGTACATGGACATTACATACATTTGCGGAATACTTAGTACATAACAAAAACACACACACAAGGACCGTAATAGTTTAGTGTCTTTGGAAACTCGGAATAAAATCTTCTAATCGTGGGGAAAGATCTTCAACATCTCCCATAAAGATCTTCCTTTTTTTATACCTAAAACCTTTCTTTATGTCCTGGGGAAAATAAAACATAAAAGGGTGAGCTCAAATGCTCAGTAAGGGTAAACAAAAGAAATATCAATCACATAATTTTCATAAGAACATAACATTTTTGAAAATCATAACCTGCAAAAGAGAGCATAATTTCATAACATGGGATAAATCATAGTAGTGAAATGAAATCATAACTTAAAACATTACTCATTGTGGCATACACACATAATCATAGAGAATCATTTCTTGTTAGTCAAGACTCATTGCCAAGACTATCTTAGTGGACAAAGTCCCTTTCTGAATCGAGTAATCCTCGTTTCAGTCCTGTTTCACTGAACCGGTATAACCTACCATTCCAGCCATGTCTATCTCATGAGATATGAAATCTTTACCCAATGCATTGGAGGGAGATATAGGTCCCACCCATCTTATAATGAATCCTTTCTTATGTGTGCCACATGGTCATAAAACATACATCATCGCATAACACAAGTAACAAAAATGGGATTCTTGAAACATCATGACATCATAAATCAATTCATATAAGATAAAGGAATTCATAAAAATAATTCCATCACAACATGATCAAATCAATGAAATAATAGGGATAAAAATATAACCCTTTATTATCTTAGATGGAAAATAATTTTGATAAAACACTTGAACTCCATTCTTGAGGAAAATATCCTTTCTTCTTCAAAAACATTTTTCCTTTCATAACATGTCATACAACTTTAAAATAAAATAAGTTGATTAAAAATAAACTTGAAAACTTGTAAAGGAAGCTTCTTTGAAGTAATGTTTTAAAAATCCATTCATGCCGTATAAGTTAAAAAAAACATTCTTCTCGTACTTTTGTCGGAAAAGTCAAAAAGTACCTCGTACGAAAAACGAAAAAAGATTCATTTCATATCCTTTACAAAAAACTCATAGAAGGGTAAAATTGGATTTAAACAATTGTAGGTGGATGGAAATAATATTACATATTAAGGGAACATGGATGTGGATGATAAAATACACCCCAGTAAATACTTACGAATAAACAGTCTCGGATAAAAATGAGATTGTGATATTTCCCTTACCTTAGGTCCGACTTGCTTTGTAAGTGCCCAAACCACCTGTATAATGATTTAAATCATGTTATTGACTTATTCCAGAATCATATTCATTGTTATGATATCATATATGGTTCACTTATAACATTATATTACCCGTTCTTTTGTAAATTCCATGTTAAAGAAGCGTTTTGGGTAAAATCGTTTCATTTATCTTAGGTGTTTTGACTTGTTGTTCTTGACATCATTATTACTTATATCATGATTTACTTACTTCCAGAATATAAAATATGATTTATATATCATATATATTCAGTATATATATATATATATAATAGATAGATAAATAAAATGAAAAACACCATTCATGGAGACGGTAGTCCGTACGTACGCATGAACGCTGTTTTACTTTCCTTATTGTCTTGAAATGGAAGTAAGTAGATGACATACATATGTATATATACATAAATCCAGTAGCTTTATAATGTCATATATTTCATTATTATTTCTTATATATACATTATAATCATTCTTAAGTGGTTAACATGGAGAATGAATCTCATCGCGTCGTGGAGACGGTAGTCCGTACGTACGCACGAGCGATGATATCATTTCCATAAATATTGAACTGAATTGAAGTGGATTATACAATATATCAGAATCAATATGATGTTGTAATAAATATGTATAGTTATTCTTTACACCATTATACCCATCCATGTAAGGTGGTGGTGGAAAATAGATTACACCACGGCGCGGAGACGGTATTCCGTACGTACGCACGCGCGGTGATTTCTTTTTCCGTAGGATGGATAGATAGTGAAATAGGGTTGTTTCATACTTATAATAACATATCAGTATATGAGTGATACTGATGTTATTACTTCATAATGAAACAACCTAATAAGAAGTGGAAGAAGAAATAAAGATAAAAGAATTGGTAACGGTAATTAACTCTTCTTTGAAGCGCCTCTTTGAGACCTCCTCTTAGGGCACTAGAATTGGTCTTTGAGGAAGACCAGAACCTCTAGGATGTTTCTAGGGAAGTGGAGAAGAAATTTTGGCAGGGGTTGGACGAGCTTGAGTGCTCAAATTGGTGTGAGGAAGAAGGGGGAGGAGGTGTCCTTTTATAAGGGAGGAGAGGGGCACCTTAGGAATATCTCAAAATATTATTTTATATTAAAGTCAAAATCGGTTTATAATGGTTCCAAAGGGTCTTATTTCGAAGCTAAAGCGGGGATGGGTCGAAATCCTATCAACCAATAGAATTTAGACAAGTTTAGGATATTATTTTAACCTTATCAATTAGATTTAACTCTAAGTTAAATAATTTAACTTTTACCATGTCTTTTTGTTTTCTTTTACTATATGGTTAATAAACTTACTATAACATGCCAAACGAACCCCAAATTGTTTATTATTAATATATATATCCTTATCTAAGTCATTTGGCCGAACCTTAGATTTTTAGGAATACAATAACAATTAATAATATAATATTTGATTTAAAAACTATTTTGTGTCAATTTTGACACTATTTGATATATGATTTTTGTGAAAGTCATAACAGAATTAAATGTTCGAACCAAGTTGATTAAATCAACATTAATATATCATAGTAACCTAGAAAATTAGTGGAATTCATAAAAAATTTCAATTTACATTTATTTTGGTGTTTATAACATCAATTATGTCAATATTTCATTAATAAGATAATTACTGCATCATCGTTGTGTCATAAATAAATTAAATTATTTTATGTCTAAAAATTACAAATAAAATACCATCATGTAGGAAATCTTCTTAGCTTTCTAATTAATATTTACAATCGAATTTATCTTATGTATAACCCCATATTAAAAATGCTTTACTTATTAAACTTTGATTTTAACTATTTTAACCTTTCTTTAAATTAATAATAAATGTCCTAATCTAATCCAAGTGGGCCTAAATGGTTATATTTTATTCCTAAGTTTGTTTTTGGTCGAATTACACTTGTCCAATAGAATTAGGACATGTGTTAGGGTAATAGTAATATCATATTTACCCTTAGTTACCCTATTTACTATTAACCGCGGTAAAAAAAGTAAAAAGTTACTATTCACCAAAAAATTATTTTCATCTCATTGAACCACATTTTAGTCCTTGATATTTACCGTGTCTCTCGGATTTTCGAAATTCCATTCACAGAAGTGGTAAAATTAAGTTTTATGCAAAATTCAGTTTTTAACCTACCACTTAGTAGTTTCACTATTCATCAAAAATTGATGTTTTTCAGAACAATGCCAAAATTTCATCCCAAGCTATATTTCATATTCCAAATTCAAAAATGAAGTCTATTTTACCAAATTCATAACATAAAAGTTGCATTAATTAATTTTATAATTAAATCCCGCTGTTAAAACAAATAGCGTTTTTTTTAAGAAACAATATCTATCAAAAGATTGACACTTGTTTATGTCTAGTTTAAATGTGAAATTACATCCAATGACCAAAATTGTATTAAATTGTAAAAATATATTCTAAGTATACTTTAAAACCACTCAAATTAATGATTTATCACTATTAATTATTTCGATTAAAAAAGTTGTTTTTAATTATAATTTAGTAATTTTCACTATTCATCAGAATATGAAAGTTATCCGAAAAGTACCAAAATTTCACCTTAGGCTAAATTCGATACTCCGAATCCAAAAATGAAGTCCATTTTGAGAGTTAAAATTTCTAAAATTTAAGAAGTGGTTATTACTATTCATAACGGCTAGTTTTAATAATATTTTAATAGCATATCGTTGTTTAGTGAAACTTGGTGTTGCGTACAACACACGCTATCATGGAAGGTCGCGATTGCGTGTAATTCAAGCCAAGTCAGAGATGTGTGTTGTGAAAGCTCTTTTTGGTGTAGCGTATAACACAAGACATTAATGAAATTAAAAAGAATATTTTTCATAAAATCTCGGGCTGTTACATTCTACCCCCCTTAAAATGAATTTCGCCCTCGAAATTCGTCGGGGTTATAAATGGTTTACTATTCGAAAGTTTCTTTAATAGAAACCCACATCGTAAAAAGGAATACCAAAACTTGGCTTTAAAAACTAAAGTATGAAATGTAACGATTACCCAAATAAACTAATCACTGGGTTTCCACATAGGTGAAAATATAGATATGGAAGAGAAATCTAACCATCATGTTCTGATGGAGAGTGGTAGAGAACATGGCTATGGAAAATCCAGTAATCACAAATCCATAAATTTGTGACGATCTAAGGTACCATCTGATTCACCAGGTATAAGATCACTAGGACAACATTTTTGGTTTTCAAGATCATTTCCCTAAAGTTGAAAATTTGAATTAGAATAAATACTTACTTTATTTTGATACAATATCACTGTTGTTCGTGCCTTGAACAATTTCCACTTCATCTCTTAAATAAATGAAGTTGAATTTGTTATTCGTGAAGTGTTAGCAGATCATGTGATAGAATGACGGGTCATTCCATCTGTCTCAAACAAAAGGTAAGCAAAAGTTATTAAATATACATAAGTCATTCTATAGTGAGATTAATCATATATAGTTCCTAAAATGGACTTATACTTCATATATCATACTGCTTAATATAATAAAACTAGTTTCTACTAAACAGGGACTTCCTGTAGGTCAGTGGTAGGCGATAAAGGCCAGTCGCACTTCGGTTGTGGGTTCGATTCCTACAGCCTTGTCCGAAGCGATGGGCTGTCGCCCGTCCTGCAGGTTGTCCTTTTTATAAAACTATATTACTATAACATCCCATCAATAATATCGAAAAAACTTCTATCCTTAAACAATACTAACTTATGTCCAACATAATCCATTCTAATCTTTAGGCTTATCCATAATACTGCAGTCCACTCTCATAACATAGTGAAAATGATTACCAGAGATTTAATACCATCGTTGATCCCCATAAGATATGTCTTATTGGTCACATTCTAAACATTCAAAGTCCTTAATCATGTATTCGCTTGAATACCTTAGTGAAAACATGAATGCAGTTTAAAGTTAACACTTTCCACATACCAAAATCCTCAAAATTCTATATACTCAAACCATGATATCACTTAGTCCTTATATCAATCATGAGCTCATGAATACTATCAAACATTTAATTTTCTCCTTATCCCTTCATTATGCTCATATCATCTACATTTCAAAAATATCTGAATAACCTTTCATGGATACTGGTAACATTAATCATACACTTTCAAAACACAAGGAAAGACAACAGTGTAACAATCCATAGATGTCTCTTTATTCCAAAATTACACATGATAAACATGTAATCATTCCACTACATTCTCAAACCATTGACCGAGCTTCAAAAATTCTTTCATCTCACATATCATTTGTAGTCTCTCCATCATCATCCACATAAATACTACCCATATGACCATTCTGATTCTCTTCATGAGTCTTTCCCTTAGGGCATTTGTTTGCATAATGCCCATACATTCCACATTTAAAACACTTAACCATTTTTGATGTCGTAGCAATACCATTATCCTCATCCATGGTGTTAACCGACCCTTTTCCTTTTCACTTACTTGCTTTGTGTCCTTCTATTCCACACCCAAAGCATCTTCCAGTTCCCTTGAAACATTCTCCTTGATGCCTCTTCCCACATGATTTACATAGGGGAAATTGAACTTTCTTTCCTCTATGATCATCATGGAACTCCATCTTTCTCTTATTAATCGAGTCAGGAAACTTACCAAAATTTACTTTATTGATCATGTTGTGAGATTGCTGATTCGGCATAATAATGATGTTTGGACATCCAAATCCCATTTCATTTGGTTGCTCATGATGAATATCATTCCATTGTCCATCATATCCTCCATTATTGTGAATCATCTTGTTTCCAGCCATTTTCTAAAACCCAAACAGAATAGTGTTAGATGCAAAAATCGTAATAAAGGGGGAGTAACTTAAATATCTATCATCTTTGGTTTAATCTAATATCGTTACCATAGTTCTAGAACTATATCCTATACGTATACTTATCCTTAGGGGCATCCCTAGACATACCTTAGAAATATCTCTAGGGATCTCACTAACGTTTTCGCATCCTAGTTTCCAAAGGTTGACTAAACCTTTCCTCTGATACCAACTGTAGAGACCCACAAGCTTATCGTACATGGACATTACATACATTTGCGGAATACTTAGTACATAACAAAAACACACACACAAGGACCGTAATAGTTTAGTGTCTTTGGAAACTCGGAATAAAATCATCTAATCGTGGGGAAAGATCTTCAACATCTCCCATAAAGATCTTCCTTTTTTTATACCTAAAACCTTTCTTTATGTCCTGGGGAAAATAAAACATAAAAGGGTGAGCTCAAATGCTCAGTAAGGGTAAACAAAAGAAATATCAATCACATAATTTTCATAAGAACATAACATTTTTGAAAATCTTAACCTGCAAAAGAGAGCATAATTTCATAACATGGGATAAATCATAGTAGTGAAATGAAATCATAACTTAAAACATTACTCATTGTGGCATACACACATAATCATAGAGAATCATTTCTTGTTAGTCAAGACTCATTGCCAAGACTATCTTAGTGGACAAAGTCCCTTTCTGAATCGAGTAATCCTCGTTTCAGTCCTGTTTCACTGAACCGGTATAACCTACCATTCCAGCCATGTCTATCTCATGAGATATGAAATCTTTACCCAATGCATTGGAGGGAGATATAGGTCCCACCCATATTATAATGAATCCTTTCTTATGTGTGCCACATGGTCATAAAACATACATCATCGCATAACACAAGTAACAAAAATGGGATTCTTGAAACATCATGACATCATAAATCAATTCATATAAGATAAAGGAATTCATAAAAATAATTCCATCACAACATGATCAAATCAATGTAATAATAGGGATAAAAATATAACCCTTTATTATCTTAGATGGAAAATAATTTTGATAAAACACTTGAACTCCATTTTTGAGGAAAATATCCTTTCTTCTTCAAAAACATTTTTCCTTTCATAACATGTCATACAACTTTAAAATAAAATAAGTTGATTAAAAATAAACTTGAAAACTTGTAAAGGAAGCTTCTTTGAAGTAATGTTTTAAAAATCCATTCATGCCGTATAAGTTAAAAAAAACATTTTTCTCGTACTTTTGTCGGAAAAGTCAAAAAGTACCTCGTACGAAAAACGAAAAAAGATTCCTTTCATATCCTTTACAAAAAACTCATAGAAGGGTAAAATTGGATTTAAACAATTGTAGGTGGATGGAAATAATATTACATATTAAGGGAACATGGATGTGGATGATAAAATACACCCCAGTAAATACTTACGAATAAACAATCTCGGATAAAAATGAGATTGTGATATTTCCCTTACCTTAGGTCCGACTTGCTTTGTAAGTGTCCAAACCTCCTGTATAATGATTTAAATCATGTTATTGACTTATTCCAGAATCATATTCATTGTTATGATATCATATATGGTTCACTTATAACATTATATTACCCGTTCTTTTGTAAATTCCATGTTAAAGAAGCGTTTTGGGTAAAATCGTTTCATTTATCTTAGGTGTTTTGACTTGTTGTTCTTGACATCATTATTACTTATATCATGATTTACTTACTTCCAGAATATAAAATATGATTTATATATCATATATATTCAGTATATATATATATATAATAGATAGATAAATAAAATGAAAAACACCGTTCATGGAGACGGTAGTCCGTACGTACGCATGAACGCTGTTTTACTTTCCTTATTGTCTTGAAATGGAAGTAAGTAGATGACATACATATGTATATATACATAAATCCAGTAGCTTTATAATGTCATATATTTCATTATTATTTCTTATATATACATTATAATCATTCTTAAGTGGTTAACATGGAGAATGAATCTCATCGCGTCGTGGAGACGGTAGTCCGTACGTACGCACGAGCGATGATATCATTTCCATAAATATTGAACTGAATTGAAGTGGATTATACAATATATCAGAATCAATATGATGTTGTAATAAATATGTATAGTTATTCTTTACACCATTATACCCATCCATGTAAGGTGGTGGTGGAAAATAGATTACACCACGGCGTGGAGACGGTATTCCGTACGTACGCACGCGCGGTGATTTCTTTTTCCGTAGGATGGATAGATAGTGAAATAGGGTTGTTTCATACTTATAATAACATATCAGTATATGAGTGATACTGATGTTATTACTTCATAATGAAACAACCTAAGAAGAAGTGGAAGAAGAAATAAAGATAAAAGAATTGGTAACGGTAATTACCTCTTTTTTGAAGCGCCTCTTTGAGACCTCCTCTTAGGGCACTAGAATTGGTCTTTGAGGAAGACCAGAACCTCTAGGATGTTTCTAGGGAAGTGGAGAAGAGATTTTGGCAGGGGTTGGCCGAGCTTGAGTGCTCAAATTGGTGTGAGGAAGAAGGGGGAGGAGGTGTCCTTTTATAAGGGAGGAGAGGGGCACCTTAGGAATATCTCAAAATATTATTTTATATTAAAGTCAAAATCGGTTTATAATGGTTCCAAAGGGTCTTATTTCGAAGCTAAAGCGGGGATGGGTCGAAATCCTATCAACCAATAGAATTTAGACAAGTTTAGGATATTATTTTAACCTTATCAATTAGATTTAACTCTAAGTTAAATAATTTAACTTTTACCATGTCTTTTTGTTGTCTTTCACTATATGGTTAATAAACTTACTATAACATGCCAAACGAACCCCAAATTGTTTATTATTAATATATATATCCTTATCTAAGTCATTTGGCCGAACCTTAGATTTTTAGGAATACAATAACAATTAATAATATAATATTTGATTTAAAAACTATTTTGTGTCAATTTTGACACTATTTGATATATGATTTTTGTGAAAGTCATAACAGAATTAAATGTTCGAAACAAGTTGATTAAATCAACATTAATATATCATATTAACCTAGAAAATTAGTGGAATTCATAAAAAATTTCAATTTACATTTATTTTGGTGTTTATAACATCAATTATGTCAATATTTCATTAATAAGATAATTACTGCATCATCGTTGTGTCATAAATAAATTAAATTATTTTATGTCTATAAATTACAAATAAAATACCATCATGTAGGAAATCTTCTTAGCTTTCTAATGAATGTTTACAATCGAATTTATCTTATGTATAACCCCATATTAAAAATGATTTACTTATTAAACTTTGATTTTAACTATTTTAACCTTTCTTTAAATTAATAATAAATGTCCTAATCTAATCCAAGTGGGCCTAAATGGTCATATTTTATTCCTAAGTTTGTTTTTGGTCGAATTACACTTGTCCAATAGAATTAGGACATGTGTTAGGGTAATAGTAATATCATATTTACCCTTAGTTACCCTATTTACTATTAACCGCGGTAAAAAAAGTAAAAAGTTACTATTCACCAAAAAATTATTTTCATCTCATTGAACCACATTTTAGTCCTTGATATTTACCGTGTCTCTCGGATTTTCGAAATTCCATTCACAGAAGTGGTAAAATTAAGTTTTATGCAAAATTCAGTTTTTAACCTACCACTTAGTAGTTTCACTATTCATCAAAAATTGATGTTTTTCAGAACAATGCCAAAATTTCATCCCAAGCTATATTTCATATTCCAAATTCAAAAATGAAGTCTATTTTACCAAATTCATAACATAAAAGTTGCATTAATTAATTTTATAATTAAATCCCGCTGTTAAAACAAATAGCGTTTTTTTTTAAGAAACAATATCTATCAAAAGATTGACACTTGTTTATGTCTAGTTTAAATGTGAAATTACATCCAATGACCAAAATTGTATTAAATTGTAAAAATATATTCTAAGTATACTTTAAAACCACTCAAATTAATGATTTATCACTATTAATTATTTCGATTAAAAAAGTTGTTTTTAATTATAATTTAGTAATTTTCACTATTCATCAGAATATGAAAGTTATCCGAAAAGTACCAAAATTTCACCTTAGGCTAAATTCGATACTCCGAATCCAAAAATGAAGTCCATTTTGAGAGTTAAAATTTCTAAAATTTAAGAAGTGGTTATTACTATTCATAACGGCTAGTTTTAATAATATTTTAATAGCATATCATTGTTTAGTGAAACTTGGTGTTGCGTACAACACACGCTATCATGGAAGGTCGCGATTGCGTGTAATTCAAGCCAAGTCAGAGATGTGTGTTGTGAAAGATCTTTTTGGTGTAGCGTATAACACAAGACATTAATGAAATTAAAAAGAATATTTTTCATAAAATCTCGGGCTGTTACATACAATATTTATAATAACATAACATTATAGAGATGATACTGGAATTATTATATTATAATTAAAATAACAAAGAATGAAGAAGTGGAAGAAGAAAAAAACTTGAAAGAGGGTGGTGAAATTATGACCTCTTCTTCGGGCCCTTCCTTTTAATTTGATCAAAATGTCTCTTTAGGTTGGCTTTATGACTAAATGAGGGCCTCTAAGATGAAGGTAGGATAGCTGAGAGGGTAATTGGGTAGGGTTTGGACGAGCCAAATGGCTTTGAAGGTGTGAATTAGAGAGAAGGGG
>CAUJRU010002724.1:0-67036 GCA_963277665.1 Viscum album
TCATTAAAATCACACTAAAACTTGATTTGAATATTTTTTATTAGTGAAGTTAGTACAAAACATTCATATATTCGAAAATATAGAATTATGGTTTCATTTTTTTTTATAAATTCCTTTATATTATTTTAAATACTGATTATTTCAAAACATTCAATTTCTTTATTTTAATGTCCATAATATGTTTTCACTTTGATAAAAAAAAGTAATTAAAAGTTATAAATAATTATTTTTAATTTGAGTAAACATAGTATAATAGTAATTCATTTTAAATTTTTATCTATGAAATAATTATCTTAAGTCCGTACAGCAAACTGACATAGTGCTTGTGCAAGGAACAGAAAAATTAGGTGAATGATTTTAAAAACAAAATTGTAATTTTTTGGGTGATTTTTGGTGTTCCCCAAATTTTTTTGAAAAATAATATTTATTAGTGATGTGTTAAAATTTTATATTCAAACTATATTAATTTATGGACATTTATTTTAAATTTAATGATGTGAATAGTACTAAAAATGTCTTTAGGGGTATCTTATGTTAAATAATATTTTATTAAATGATTTAAAATTCAAAAAAAATTATATTTGGATAATTTAATATTTTATTATCTAAAATATCAACATTATACTCTTATGATTCACTTTTCCACTAATAGTAAATTTCATAACCCCTAAAGAGTAAAAAAACTGATATCATGTTAATCATAAATATGGTTAACTAGGGGATTAAAGTAACTTAAACAGGTTAAAACATTATATAATATAAGATCCTGACACTAATATGATGTATTTCTGTGTAATGTTTTTTTGTTAAACTCCCTTTTGAATTTTTAATGGAGTGCTTTCAGGGATTATGACAGATATTAGGTTTCCCCAATGGTTTTTGGTGTGGAATTATACAAAATAGGCCAAACTGACAAAGTTGTACAGGTTTCCCACTATAATTTTAATTGTGTTCCATAACCATGTGGGTGCGGGTGTCTCGTATAGAGCCAAGAACATGGTCCTGAAATTTTTTAAAATTCATACAGGTCGTCCAAGACACCCATGAGGTCGTGACTCCCTTGGATAGAGAAAGGAGTATGGGAGTTTCATGGTTTTTTTAAACCATTATGGTGTCCATCCAAACCGTGTGACCTATCCCCTTCTTGTACAGAGAAACACGAATGGTTGGTGCGCTATTTGGCTATCCATGTGCCCCTAAAAATAGTTAAAATACCATTTTTCTCTCATGGTATTTAACGTGATTCTTCCAATTTTCTATCGCATTAAATACAATATAGGAAGGGTTAGGATCTAAGATATCTCCACTCCTCTATTGGTTATTCATCTTCAATATTGGGTCATTTAGAGTGTTGTTTAGTGTGAATCGAAGGTTCAGGTAAGTCTTTTACTCTTTTTACATTCTTTTTCTAAAATAGGCTTGGTGTGTTGTCTCATTTCTTTCTATATCCCCTAAACACTTATTTTTTCAGGGATTACTTTATCTTAGTGTTTGAGGCTAGTTTATTCGAATCAAGGGTTTTTTTGGGGGAATTCATCATCTACAATCTTGAGTTAGGTGGTCTATAATATTTTTCACATAGTATTTATCTTTTATAAGTGTATGTAGTTGTGAATATATTTTCCATGCTCTATTTTTGTATAATTAACTAAGGAGTTCCATGGGGGGGGGGGCTCTCGGCTTCGGCTGAGACCACCCAGGAACGCTTAGGGTTTCGCCACCTATCCAGTGGATCTTCCAATCGGGTTCAGAAGTGGGACCATTCATTGGTCGATGGTCTTTCAAATTAAACAGTGGTGAAATTTGTTTTTGGTATTTAACTTTCAGGAATTTAATATTTTCGTTTCCGGGGTGGAGCGTTCACTTATTCAATAAGGTACAGATCATGCAACAGGTTCTTGGTCAGCGGTTTTGACACATTTCAAGTTTCGGCGACTCAGATGGATAGACTTGGGTTCAACAGTGTAGAGGGTTTCTACAGCTGTGATGGTTTTAGTGGAAGATTGGGTTTTGGTGTCAATGATGCTCGGATTCCACTTTTGGGATATTTCTTTGCATCTCATATGGTGCTTCTTCTATGATGGTGCTTTGGACCACATTTTTTGTCTCTTCTATGATGTTGCTTTGGATCTGGTATGCTGGTGGCTCATGGGTTCAGATATATATTGTTAACAAGGGTTCCTGCATTATCTATTTTCATCCATCTTCCTTGGTTTTTTGGGGGGTTTTTTATGGTATAATTTTTTTTATTTATGTTTCTATCAGTATAGTTATTTTCATTTTTCTAGCTTTTTTGTTTCTACTATCATAAAAAAAGAATCTAGTATGTGCTGATGCAAGGGATTCAAGATGGTGGTCGATGGGTTGGGCATGTTTTGATGTTCATTGTGTTATTGATTTACATTTTTCTACTAAACCAAATGAATAAGTTTGTATCTATTGGGGCTTGATTTGTAGTGTTGATAGAAATTTTTCACGATGGTGTGGAGACGGGGTATCACCTGTGATTTTTAATTCCTCTATTTTCTTAGTTCTCTACTCTATATCTAGGATTCCTTTATTCCCTCCAAGGTGGAGCAGCACAGTAGTCTTCTTAGTCCTTTGGGACATGAGTTAGAGCAGCTAGATCAGGAATATAGACAAAAATTTAAGGTTTCATGGTATTTTTTGAATTTTTAGATTTAAAAATTAAATAGTTTTTTGTTGTCGTTTTTAGATTTTAAAATGGGCGGGATTGAGGTAGTTTTTTTATTTTGGTTTTCTTTTGAATTTTCAATCCATTACTCTATATGGATCAGCTTCAGATAATGTTTCATAGAAGCAATAATTCAACTGCATGGCCAATCAAATTTAGATGAATCAGAGGGTATGGATTTTCTATCAGTAGCAGGCTCATGAAACTATGTACAGGAGAGATTTTAGAGAAGCCTTGTGCAGTGGTGGCTAGACACAGTGATGCAGTTGTAGGGGAGTGGAATTTATTATATTCTGGATTTGGGTTACTTCTTTAATGTTTTCTTTTTGGGTTTCCCACTTTTTCCTCAAAAGTTATTTTGAAATAAAAATTTAATTTTCAGTCAGTATATTTGACTAAGGAATGTACATTTTCCAAGAAATTGAGGAGTGATACCCTTCAAGGACCATGTTGGGTCAGTTGATAAATCGTAACAAAATTTAGGTCTACCCATGGGGTATGAAAATCTATTAAAAATGATGATATTAATTTGTTAATGATGAGATAGAGAATTTATGAGGGAAAATTGGTGGAAATTATATTTTTCATGGGGGTATAGTTAAAGGTACAATTGAAATTTTTATATACTAGCTTTTGTAAAAATTCTATGGTGGTTACTTCTAAATGATTTGAAGGGAGTGGATTGCCATTATATTTATGTTAGTGTTTAAAGAGAATGTCCCTTATTTATGGGTAGTATTGAAATGTTTTAATGAATTTAGTGGGTTTGTTAATCCTCTCAAAAAATATTAAGTGTTGTTTTATGAAAATGTGAAAAATTGTAGGGACTTATTGAGATGTGTTTGGTTTTAATGGTTTTCTGGGACCATGTTAAATGATGAATGATTAAGGGTATTTTATTTTTTATAAATTAATTTATTAATATATAATTTATTGATAATGAAATAGTTCAAGATGGTTGTACATGAACTGTCAAATCTGAGTAGGATTCAGGGACAGATTCCCCTTGTTTTCCAACCAAGAACTTATGTTTTTGGGATATTGGACTAATGTAACTCTCTTCAAGTTTGGGCAGGCTAGAGAGATGCATCAGGAACCCTAGTGCACCATACTTTTCAGAGGATGGATAGATTCTCTTGACTCGAAGGATATGGGCATGCATCTCATATTGTAGTTTGGATGGTTGGAAAATGTTTTGGATATTAGTTGGATACTTGGACTAATTATCCTTGTTTTGTGACTAGTGGCCCCTATAATAAATGGTTAGTATGGTCAGACATTAATTTCTAAATCCCTTTTCCATATTTGGATTTATGCTCCTTGTTTTCCGAATTACGCCCCCCTTTGATATATTTTCCATACACCGGCATGTGTTGAGAGGGATTGATGACATTGAGTGATAAAAAGAACTAAGAATAAAAGTGGATGATTTAATTATTGTAAGCTTGGTTTGTTTATTGATTCACCTACTTACTTATATTCTTCATGCTCTGTTTTGGATTGGTAATTTCTTTAGACACCATTGGTGGTTCCCTACTGAGTAATACTCACACACATCCTTGGTTTTCAGGGCACTTGGGTACCCAAGAAGACACTATTTGTTTTTTGGAACAAGTTCAAGAAAGGAACCTGGTGATTGGTTTATACATTGGATGATGGGTTTGAGTATTGTATTTCATGATTGATTTGGGACTCTAGACCATATTTGGGATCTTTTTATGGTTCTGGTATTGTATATTTTATTTTTAGGACTTCCTAACATATAGAGTATATATATCATTATTGTACCATGAAACCCTTTAGTTATTATTAGAACTTTATATTTGTTATTACAATTTTTGTTTATACTACTTGTTATAAATGTTGGTATTTTTTATTTTTTTCTCTGATTAGTGGGTATAGTCTCCCCATTGTAGCTCTATAGGCTCATGCCCCTAGTTTTTATCCACTTTCGTATGGGAGGAATGCATGGGGTTTTGTGGCGCATCAACTCGGGTAACTAGTTTTGTGTACCCTTTCCTGGGACATTACTAATTTTTATAGGAGGTGGTTTATTTTTTCATACTATTTGTAAGTTGTATATAGTAGAATATGATCTTTTTGGAGCTTTGTAATGATCTCATTCCTAGGTGCATTCATCCCCATGTATAGGGAAAATTGAAGTTACCATGGGTTGTAAATGATGTTGTGCTTTTATTTTTTATTATATTTCAACCTTTAGTGGTGTACTTGGATGTGGATTTATTGATTTCTATAGTTATTGTCTCTTAGACTAGCATGGAGAGAGAGTGTGTCCATGTTTATGCATCATTTAATGTACATAGGATTGATATCTCATCCTTATATTTCTTATGATTGATATATCCATGGGATACATATGTGGGTAGTGTAATTTTTGGTCTGTGGTTTATGCCCATTGATCATTCTTTGAAATGTGTGATAATATTTTTTTTGAAATATTAATTTTAATAAAGTGGTATTCTCTTAAATTTCTGGTGATAAAGAGGTTTTGAAATGTGAATATTTGGTTTTTAAAATTTTAAGGTTTAACGGGAATGGAAAAATATAAATGGTGGAGCCTTTAGGGATACTCAAGGATTATCCCTTGTATTATATGATCGGACCTATTCATGGGTGGTTTAGGGCTCTGAGAGTGAAACCTTGGTCATGGGTTCTGAGGCCTTTATGGGTTTGTTAGTTTAGGTAAAGAGATGTTGCTTTCTATGCCTTTATTTTTACCATGAGAATGAGGTTGTGGGGTAGTTTTGTATAACATGGACATGGTAACATTTGTGGGTTGTGGTCGAGCAGGTTGTATGTTGGACCTTGGAGTGGTTTTCTTATCTTGTGGTTCTGTTAGTAGTGGATGTGTGGATATGGGTGTAGGATCTAGAGTAAGTCGTTTATTTGGTATGTTAGACATCATGTGTTGTGCAACAGGGGTAGGGGTTTCTCTTGTGAGATGTGACCTATGAGAAGTTCAATGTGGATGGTTTGGTGGGATATCTCAGTAACCTTCCAATACATGACCCTAATTTCGGTATTCATATACATGGGACCTTTTAGTGTGAACAATGAGAGAGGTTGGCTATGTTGTATGATCATTTAGGTTCACAAGGAATAGGTTGATGTTTTGGGATTTTGGTATTGGGAATGTGATTCAGGTTGTGTCGATGAGTTAGTGGTTTTGGATAAGTGATGGTAACTAAGTGGAAGGTTATCCTAGTGTTGTGGGTGTTTTGGGGTCTGAAGAATTGGGGGTGCTTTGAAGGTTAGTCGATGCACAATGGGTGTGATCACATTTTTTTAATTTAATGGGTGTGCCTTTGGTTTCCTTACTAATGGAAGCACCTTGAGTACTTGAGGTTGTCTTGAAAGAGAGTGTTGAGTGGTAGAATCAATTGGATGCCCAAATCCATTATTGGTCATCTACTCTAATTGGAATCAATTTTGGCCTTCGATGGACGATTTAAGGTCCTCTAGATCATGGTAAATGATTATGATTCATGAATGATGCATGAGGTGATGGTGGTCATGTGTTTGGATCTTATGTGAAAAAGGGACAATTAGTTGGATGGGGATATCGAGGATGCCTCGAGTATGATGTGGTTGATGGTCATAGAGATGTATTCACTTATTGAGTGGACGTTTGAGACTATCTCTTCTAACATACAACTAGTATATTCTTGATACAGGTTTGGTGAATGGTCTCAAGAAATCATGTGACTCAAGGTTTTTTGTGGGTCAGGGTAGAAGGCATGTTCTGGGAAATCACAACATCATTTTCGATATGTGAATAGGTGACTTAGAAGTAAGTGTTATTTTTTTATGCAATCAAGTGAGGTGTGTTGTCTATGAATGGGACTGCTTTGTTTTATAATGTTTCGATGAACCATTGGTGTTTTTTTTAGAGTTATCAAGGTCATCGTGGGAGAACTCAAGTGGTATAATGACATTGTTTCCACAATGAATGTTCATTTATGGCTTCTTGGTAGATATCCCTGAGGTGGTGGTGAGTTTTGGTGGGTGAGCCACTCTGGAAAACTAGTGATCGAAATTATTGATTGAGGGGATCTCAAGACTTATAAATGGGTTAGGGTGTTCTCATAGAGGGAGGTGACATTAGTGATGGATTATTTTTTGTGGTATTCATCAACAAAATCTTGGTGTACTTCTAGCCTTGAGATGATAATTCCTAGCATCTTAACATCATCCTAGGTAAACCAAGAGAGAATTGTCTATACAACAAGATATTTAAATGTTTTTCTTTTGGGAAGATGGGGAACCTCTTGGAGGTTTCATTCATGTAGCGGTGTGGGGTAAGCCACATGGTGGGAGGTGCACCATCACTAGTTTTTAAGTAGGGCCCTCAAGATAGACCAGGTGTTGGAAAATTCCAGGGAATCCATTACCATATGTTGAGGAAAGTGAGGGTTTATGTTTTGTTTTATCACTTGGGTGAGAACAGGGAATCCACATCTCCTTATTGGGTTTGGAAACATTAAAACATGGACCTTGGTTGTCGAATTTCTTATCTAGGGTGGTTATTATTATCTTTCCAACGTGGAAATTGATGTGTGGGTTATAGGGTAAAATCGTCATGTTGAAAATATTGAAGAAGTATAGAGTTGATTGTGGGAAGGTCCTAGTGGAACTAATATTATAGTTAATAATTGATGATGTATTTTTCACGATTATTTAGGGGTTAAATCAAAGGTTTGACTGTTTCAAATGGTCAATCCAAGCATCAGATTCAGAATCAAGGTGGTTATAAAATAAATATGAGGTTCTTATATCAGAGGTGTGTCTATGGGTGGGGTAGATAGTGATGATGATTTTGATAAAGTGGAGTTTTTGAAAATGGAATCTCACCAATAGTCAGGTATGGACTCCTTTGGATGTATTTGGGTGGTAGAAGAATGCCTCTGAGCATGGATCCATCATAATCACATGAGGTGATGATGAACCAGTGGTTGGAACCTGGAAATTTTAAGACAAGTTGGTTGGGGAATATATGACTTGGATGAGGATGACAGAATATTTTTTTAAGTTTTTAACCACTTCGAGTGTATCACATTGGATGTAAGGGTTGTATTGGGAATGAACTAGGGATTCTGATTAAAATTTATCTAAGTTCATTGTTCATGCATCGATGGTGGATGAAAATCTATTCCAAAGTGTTTTTGTTTAAGATTATGGATTCAAATTCTAATTGGCGTTCTGTTGGGTGATAAGATATGAAAAATGGAAACCACAGCTGGTTCATAGTGGGAGATCAATTTTAAGTTTTTAGTAATATTTTCTGATTGAGTTGGTTCCAAACATCGAAATTGGGTGGTTATATGTAATGATTGTGGTGGGCATCATCTTATGTTAGAGGGGTAACTGAATGAGAACATCACTTGTGTTTTGGTTGGATGAAATTAAATAAGTGTCATATTTTTTGTTTGGTTATGATAGAAGATGATAAATTTGTTTTTTGGGGGTTGAGTGTTTTGAGATGAAGGTTGTCCCTTAGTGGTGTTTCTGGTATCCATGGATGGGATGAGACCATTTTACCTCAAATAATTAATTTCATAGGTCTGAGAATGTGGTTGGATGACCATGTGTAATTTTTGGGGTCTTTGAAGTGGCTTCATCATTAGTGTTTAGAAACATGGTATGATGAAATTGGGCATTTTTATTCATGAGTTATGGTGATGTTCTTGCTAGGAGATGGATTATTGGATCTTTCATAGTGGTATGGTTATATTTACAATATTTTATTAAGTCAAGAAACATATGGTGTTATCTTGGATTGTTTACGGGGTTCTTCTGTTCACTGTTGGGTATGAGGTTGATGCTTCCCTTGAGAAGCATCATGTTCGTTTTCAAGGTCACCTCGTGAAAATTATTCACATCAAGACTATATCTTTGTTTTGATTATCGTAAATTCATGGCCATGTTTAGGATGAAAGTTAAGAGGGATAAGTTGATTGGTGGACCCCATAGAATAACCATTTTTCTTGGATGCGTGATGATTTTTGGGATTACAACTCAAGGATGAGTTGTTATAATCTGGGGAGATTGTAACATCTTGACCCTAATATAAGGTACTTCCTAATTAAAATTTTGGTTAATGGTAATTTTAAATGGATAATGGAGTGTTTTAGAGTAGTAGGATAAGTCTAGGTAGGGTTCCAATGGTTCGGGACATGAAATTATGTAAAATATTCCAAAAAGTTCAAGTTGAATGGTTAGTTCTTTGTTAGTTTAATCGTGCAGGGTGGGGTTCCACAGGTAGAGACGAGGACATAGTCTTCACAGGGTTTGAAACCCATGTGGGAAATCTAAGATACATGTGTGGTCGTGCCTCCCTTTAGAGGAGGTAGGGGAACATGATCCATTTGGTTTGTCAAAACCATGTGGGTAGCCATCCAGATAGTGCGACATGTCTCCCTCTTGTATAAAGGTAAATGCATGATTTTGAAAACCATGTAACCAAACTATGTGCCTCTTAAAAAGTGGGAAAAGGACCATTTTTCCCTCATAGGATTTAAGTTGTCTCCCCCGAATTTCTCCCCCATTATACCTAATATAGCAAGGGTGAGGATCCAAGAGCTCTCTCATCCTCCATGGGTGATTCTACTTGAATATTGGGTCATTTAGAGTTTCATTTAGTAAAAATAGAAGCTCCAGATAAGTATTCAACTTTTTTTCCATACATTCATTAGAAGAGGATTATTTTTTTCCCCTCTCTATTAGATTCCCCTAAACCCTTATTTTCCAAGGTATTCTCTATCTTAGTTTTGGAGGCTGGTTTTTTCTAATCAAGGATTCTATTTTGGAAGGTAATCATTTACAAGCCTGAGGTAGGTGGTTTATAATATTTTTTACATTGTCTTGATGTTTTATAAGTGTATATAGTTGTGTCTGTTTTATTCTTTTCTATGTTTTTTATCTTTGACTAAATGAAGTAAATTGGGTATGAAATTATGGAGTGAGTCCCTTTAAGGACCCCATTGTTTTCATGGTTGAAATGAGACGAGATTTAGGTATACCCATTGGGTATACCAATCCATTAAAAAAGATGAAATGAATTTTTTGATGATGAGATAGATGATTTATAAGTGTAAATGGGTTGAAATTCTTTCAACAAGTTAGCATGGTTAAAGGGATAATTAAGATGTTTATATATTATTATTATTTTAAATTCCATGGTGGATTATTCTAAATTAATGGACTGGAATGGATTTCCTTTGGCCTTTTTTGGTGTTAAAAGATAAAGTCCCTTTTTGATGGGTAGTTTCTAAATATTTTAATAAATTCAGTGGGTTTGTTAAGCATCTAAAAATGTTTTAGGTGATGTTTTATGAAATTTTGAAAAGTGGATGGGACTTATTGAAACGTGTTTGGTTTTAAAGGTCTGTTGGGACATCAGTAAAATATAAATGATCACTACTGGAAATTGGAGCTATAGCCACGGTTCTAAACCGTGGATATAGGCCCTGAAACCGTGACTATAGGTAATATCCACGGTTTGAGAAATCGTGGCTAAGTTTGGCGTGGCTATATGCCCAGCCCTACAGCCACGGTTCAAACCGTGGCTGTATACCTAATGCCACGGTTTGAACTGTGTCTATACTAAAGGCCAAACAGGCTTTATTGCCACGGTATAAAACCGTGGCATTAGGTATATAGCCACGGTTAAAAACCATGATAATAAACCAATAGCCACAGTTTAAAACCGTGGCTATAGGGTCTCCAAATCCATAAACAAATACCCCCCCAACCCCTGCGACACCCCCCTGGACACCCCCTGGACACCTCCTTCACCCCTCCCCTATGCCCTGCAGACCCCCCCCCCCCCCACCCTCCTCCCAACTGCCTTGCAGACCCCCCCTGCTGAACAGCCCTCCCCCCCCCCCCCCCCGCACCGCCTAGACAGCCCCCTTGCACCCCCATTCCCCCCCTGGACAGCCCCCTTGCACCCCCTTGGACAGCCCCCTTGCACCCCCTTGGACAGCCCCCTTGAACACCCCCCCTGTACCTCACTAGACTGCCCCCCCCCCCAGACAGCCCCCTTGCACCCCCACAGGACAACAGTAAGGAAAAGAGCTGAATGATTCCAGTTTTTCATGGTCTGAAAAAGAAATTTTAGCAAAGGGTTGACGTAAAGGAACAATATGTCCCTAGGCTGCAATTGATTCCACTTGATGATGAAGTGACAATTCAGAACATGCTGCCAGGTACAATTGATTGTCGCAGATTGGGGATGTTTGTCTTACCTTCTTCTCTCGATGGCCAAGTCTTACGAACTCTCTCGATGGGGTTGGAGCCTAGTAATAAGTCATCACTGGAGCCTAGACCATGTGTTGAAGATTCAGAAATTTGTGGTGCTAGAGTTCAAAGGAAAGGAGATGATTCAGGGGCTGAGTATGGAGACAGACGAGGAAAACATTTTTTATTTACAGTAAACATTCCAGAAGTGTGCCTTAGAAGTTTTCAGACTGGTTCTTTTCCTTGGTTAGCAGTTGCATGGCAATTCTACAGAGCTGTTGTTCACTACTTGGTACCTGGCTGGGTGAATGCTATTGTTCAGCCCTACACCGAACCACAACACCCCCCCTGCCCCTGCCCAGTCCCATCCCCCCTACTACTTTCCCCCCCTCCCCCTACTAGTTCCCCCCTCTCCCCTGCCAGTCATGCCCCCCCCCCAAACCCCCCAGGACAGACCCCCCCCCAGACACTGGACACCCCCCCAACTGCCATCCCCCCACACACAGGATAGACCCCCCCCCCAGACCCTGGACACCCCCACCCAACTTCACTCCCCCATGCACCCTTGCACACCAGCATGCCCCCCAACCTCAGCCTGCCCCCTCCCCCCTGTTGGACACCCCTCCCCCCTACTGGACACCCCTCCCCCTGCTGGACAGCCCTCCCCCTACTGGACACCCCCCCCCCTGCTGGAAAGCCCTCCCCCCTGCTGGACAGCCCTCCCCCCTGCCGGACAGCCCCCCTGCCGGACACCCCTCCCCCCACACCTCCCCCCTGTTGGGCAGCCCTCCCCACTGCTGGACATCCCCCCTCCCCCCAGCACCCCCTGCACCTGCACCCCCCCTTCCCCCTTCCCCCCTCTACCCTCCCCCCTGCCCCTGCCCCCTGCCCCCTACACCCCTGCCCCCCATGCACCCATGCCCCCCTCCCCCCTTCCCCCTCCCCCCTGCACCCCCAACACCCCCACCCCCACACCCCCCTGACCTTTCCCCCATCCCCCTGCTCCCATCCCCCCTGCGCCCCTCCCCCCAGCACCCCCTGCACCTGCACCCCCTGCAGTACATATACATGACTGGGGATTTGGCTCCCTCTCACTCAAGATAGGTGCAGTACATATACATGACTGGGATCAGAAATTCAACCCATATAAAATTGGTAAGACCTCAGTTCAGGTATGGGTTAAAATCTATGGCTTAAACTGGGTTTTATGGCATCCTAGAATTCTATATGTCATTGCATTAGCTGTTGGAGTTCCAGTTAAGATGGATCGAGAAACTAAAATAGCTCGATTTGGCCATTATGCTAGATGTCTAATTGAAATAGACCTTTTCTCCACATTAGTAGACAAAGTTTGTTTATCTACTGATGAAGAGGAGCTGGAACTTAGTGGAATTTGAGAACATACCAAAATTTTGCCCAGATTGTAAGGTCATTGATCATTAGGTTAAAAACTGCATAAGATCTGTTATTTGCACCCATTGTTCTTAATGAGGACATGATCATAAATCATGTTCCAACCTTGATTTGGAGATGAAAACAATACAAAGCAATAAAGCTTGCACCTATGGTTCTGACAACCCTGTTAATAGGTAGTTTGCTGATCCTGTTAATCATGGGATGGTTGTTTATGACTCTAAGAATGATAATGAGAAGGTCTGTACGCCCAGCCATAAAACATGGGCTGACATTGTGGAAGAAGTTGTGGATCCTACACCTGTTCTCCTTGTTACTACTACTGTCCATTCCTATGCTCAAGTGGTTTCTCAAAGCAAGGAACCCAGGCCCCCTTCACTGTGTCAATATGATTCTGCTCAGATTGACACTAGTAAGGAGGTTTCCTCCTTGGCTGATGTGGCCAATGAAAGTCTCATGGCACAAGATTTACTTTCTGCTGCCTCTAGTGATGCCTCTAGTTCACAGGCAAACATAAATCTAAAGGAAGATGGACAAGACACAGTGAAGGGGGTGGATATTGTTAATAAAAAAACCAGCCTGCCTCTTTTTCTCATTTTTTTTTGAATTTGGGAAAGTGTAGTGTGGGATTCCTGCTTCTACTGACCATTCTGTTGATGCAAAATCTGCTAAACCTGGTTCTGAAGAAGTATGTATACTTCTAGGGGAGCCTTCTCCTTATCAGACTACTTCTTCTAGTGTGGAGGTGGTGTCAAAATCAAAGACAACAAAACAAATTGCCGAACATCCCCGCCCCCTGCCAGACACCCCTCCCCCTACCACAGAGCTCTCCCCCCTGCCTGACAGCCCGCCCCCCTGCCGAAAAGCCCGCCCCCCCTCCTGGACAGCCCCGCCCCCTGCCTGGACACCCCTCCCCCCTACTGGACACTCGTCCCCCCTGCTGGACACCCCTCCCCCTTGCTGGATAGCCCTCCCCCCTTCTGGACAGCCCTCCCCCCTGCTGGACAGCCCCGCCCCCTGCTGGACAGCCCCCCCCCCCTACCGGACACCCCTCCCCCCTGACGGACACCCCTCCCCCCTACTGGACACCCCTCCCCCTGCTGGACAGCCCTCCCCCTACTGGACAGCCCCTCCCTTGCCTGCACAGCCCCTCCCCCTGCACCCAGCCCTATATCGAGCCCTCCCCCCCTGCTGGACAGCCCCCTCCCCCCTGCCTGACAGCCCCCCCTGCTAGACAGCCCCGCCCCCTTCCTGGACACCCCTCCCCCCTGCTGGACACCCCTCCCCCTGCTGGACAGCCCTCCCCCCTGCTGGACAGCCCCGCCCCCCTGCTGGACAGCCCGCCCCCCCTACTGGACACCCCTCCCCCCTACCGGACACCCCTCCCCCCCCCCTGCTGGACACCCCTCCCCCTGCTGGACAAACCTCCCCCCTGCTGGACAGCCCCTCCCCCTGCCTGCACAGCCCCTCCCCCTGCACCCAGCCCTACATACAGCCCCCACCCCTACACCCAGCCCTATATCCATCCCCCCCCCCCCCACTGGACCCCCTAGACACCCCATGGATAGACCCCCCAGGACAGCCCCCCCCCCCCCCCAGACCCTTGACACCCCAGGATAGACCCCCCCCCCCCCACTGGACCCCCTAGACAACGGATGGATGTCATGGTCTATTGCTAAAAGACCGAATCTGGCTGCTGAAATCAGCAGCAAGTAAGAAGAGGTAAATGAAGAAAAATGAATAAAATTTTCCCAATATACTTGGGGGAAAGCATGAAGGAAACTAAGTTGGACTATATTTTAAGTAGGCTGCTCTTGTTTTTCTGAAGTGGCAGGGCTGATTGGGTCTAAAATAAGTGAGTTGGAACAGGAATTTAGATGAGGGTTTCAAATGTTAAGGGGTCTGGTTTAATTGGTTAGAATTGGGTGAGGTTTGGAATGGTTTTAAAGTGGGATGCCTGGTGGAAAATGTGGGGTTGGTGGCTTAGAAGTTGAGAGGTGGGTAGGCCTGATTGGTGGTCATGTTGTGGATGGGTTACCTAGGTGGATTGAAAAATGGTGGGGGACTGGAAAGGAGTTCATAGTGGCTAAATTGAAGTGGGAGCTTGGAATTGTAGTAGGGCTTGAGTTTGGATTTTTTAGTGAGAGTAGAAATGGCCCTGGAATAGCTAGTTTGATTTTGGTCGGTTGGCCATGGGATTTTTATAGTTCATCGAAAAAGAGTCACTAGCAGGGCTTGGTTTGGTGTGAAATTCAGTCAAACGGTTGTGGGAACCATCATGGAAGCAACTACCAAATACAGACCAGAGCTAGTCTCCTCTACATTGAAGACCCTTCATGGAAAGTCTTCAAGAAAACCAGGTATCCAGTTGCATCTTTGTCCATAACAAACAAGCCCTGTTTGAATAGGCCCAAACAGACCTCCCTTTGCCAGCTTGTGGGGGAAATGTGGGAACTCCAGCATGAAATAGGCCCTCAGAATAGAACAGCCTCTTTAAAATTGCATCAAACAGATTATTTGCAGCCTTTAAAACTCAACTTGGCAGTGATCATCCTCCTCCAATGAGTGCTACATGAGATGAGGGAATTATGGAAGTAATTTCATCTAAAACAGCCAAAAGCAGACATTGAATTTCCATCACAACAGGCTGATCTGGTTCAGACGACATGTACAGAGGATGAGGATGATCTGGTTAGGAAAACATGTGAAGAGGATGAGGAAAAAGAAGAATTACTGAACAAATATTATGTGATACATGTACAATAAAATATGCCAGTCAATTCCAAACTAATGTTTTCAGTTGAATTGAGCCTTTGTACCACCTGCTATGCACGTTTTGTGGAAAGATGGATGAGAGGCAGCGCTGAGAGGAGATATAGTTTAGGAATGAGGAAATACGAAAAATTATAGAGCTAACCATTCAATGCTTCTCTAAGGAGGAGTAACCGCCACAGGGTGTCGTCCTGGAGCAGGGCCAAATCACGGCGTGACCGCGGCGTGACCGCAGCGTGACCACAACGTGTTGGCCTGGTCTAGCGACATCCCCCCTCTCTGGACACACCTCCCCCCTATCTGGATACCCCCTCCCCTGTCTGGACACCCCCCTACTATCCCAAATCTAGAATCCCACTTACCCTAAAAGGCAAGAGAGACCCCAAAAAGAGATTTAAACTGAACTCAAAAATGAGAAAATTCAATCTAGTACATAACATCGATCATTCTATCTATTCAAATAATAATGTCAAATACCTCCAGATCATGCACTAAGAGATCCCACACCACTTCAAAGTTGGAAACCATCACATAACACACATGAAATTTAAAACATTACATGGACCTCTTTACTAAAGGAATGTATGGATCCAACAAGAATTATATAGTATTTGGATTTAAGAACTACATTTCAACTAAAATTGATGATATAAAAGAATGAGTAACTTCAATACCAATTAACTCTAACAACATAGAGATAAAAAATAAACACCATACCTTTATAGTAGCTGGACATGGTATAGATTATTTTAGTGCATACTCTACAATATAAAGAAATTTAGTATTAGCTCCCCCTCATCACTCTTGCACCAGCCCCCCCCCCCTCGGCCCCCTGCTACCCCATCCCCCCTCCCCAGCCCCCCTACTACCCCAGCCCCCCTGCCACCCCCCAGCCCACCTCCACCCCCCCCCCCCCCCCGCATCCCACCTGCACCAGCCCCCAACCCCAACCCCTAGCTGCACCAGCCCCCCCCCCCCCACCCCAGCCCCCTGCCACCCCCAGCCCACCAGCATCAGTCCCCCCCCAGCCCCCTGCTACCCAAGCCCACCTGCACCTTTCCCCCCTCCCCAGCCCCCCTACTACCCCAGCCCACCTACAACAGCCCCTCACCCCTCGCAGCCCACCTGTACTAGCCCCCTGCACCAGCCACCCCCCCCCCCCAGCCACCTGCTACCCCTAGCCCACCTCCACCCCCCCCCCCCCCCCGCAGCCCACCTGCACCAGGTGTGGTCATAAATCTGCTATGACTGTAGATTTCATAGGCAATATCAAGTCCCATGGAAATCAGAGTACATAATTCTACCAAAAATATTATCATAATGGATTTTACACCTAAATTTAATATCATCATCAGCAATGGGTTTTTGTGTTGAAGAAAATTTAAAGTGTTTTACTAGGAGTACATTGGAAATTTTGAGAGATTCAGACATGTGTCTATTTTTAATATTTAATATTTTACCATTTTGAGATAAGTAAGAAAATTTATTTGGTATATCTCTAACAATTTCAATGCCAAAGGTTTTATTAGCTATGCCTAAGTCTTTCACTTCAAACTTACCATTATTTTGTGATTTTAAAATAATTATGAGGCTCATGTTATTACAAATTTTAATCATTTCATCAACATAAATCATCAGATTTCATATAGTACTACATTAAACAAAACATTGGAATTATGATTTGAAATAGAGTTACCAGATTTTTTAGCACCGTGCTCACTATCTATAGGTGGTGAAATAGTTATACCTGGTGCCTGTGAAGTATCTATGGTATGTTTTATGATATTTTCCAGATCTGGACAGCACTGCATTTTCTCTATAGAGACATTCATTACCTGCACGGGCTTAGGTTCCTGGACAGCCCTCTTGCACCCCCTTGAAACCCCCTGGACAGCCCCATTGAACACCCCCTGCACCCCCCCCCCCCCCATGCCCCCCTTAGTCCCCCATGCCCCCCCTTCACCCCACTAGATAGCCCCCATGCCCCAACTGGACAGCCCCACTGGACAGCCCCACTGGACACCCCCTGCACCCCCTGGACAGCCCTCCCCCCATGTCGGACACCCCTCTCCCCTACTTGGACAGCCCCTCCCCCTGCTGGACACCCCTCCCCCTGCTGGACACCCCTTCCCCCTGTACCCTACCCCCTTCACCCCACTGGACAGCCCCCATGCCCCAACTGGACAGCCCCACTGGACACCCCCTGCACCCCCTAAACACCCCTCCCCCCTGCTGGGCACCCCCCCTGCCGGACACCCCACCCCTGGCCCTTTCTACACCCCCTGGAATGTGTTTCTATTGATATAAATGTTCATCTTATTGAGGTATGTTTTGTATTAGAAAACATACCAAAGTATAATGAGCATTGCAGGATGTTAGGCCATGCCACTGATAAGTGTAGAATTGTACAGAAATTATGCAAGCCATCCTCTATTAATACTTCATTGAAAGATGCTCTGAAAGGGAAAAATATTAATACCATGGCATGACCGCGGCGTGACCACAGCGTGACCGTGGCGTGACCACAGTGTGTTGACCCGATCCAGTGATATCCGCGGGGCAACATCTTCTGGATAGGAGTGAAGGAAGCGGGAGGAGGCTGGAATGCTGGTAGAAGGGGGCTAGTTGCAGGTGTTGGGGGGATGGTGCGGGCAGATTCAAAGGTGTAAGGGGGGCTGTTGCGGGCTGGAATGCCAATGGAAGTGGGCTGAAATGAAGGTGGAAGGGGGCTGGTGTGGGCTGGATGTGGCTGGAGCAGGGCAAAATCACGGTATGACTACGGCGTGACCGCGGCGTGACTGCGGTGTGACCGCAGCGTGACCGTGGTGTAACCGAAGCGTGTTGGCCCGATCCAGTGATATCCACGGGGCAGCATCTTTCGGCCCGGAGTGAAGGGAGCGGGAGGAGGCTGGAATGTGGGTGGAAGGGGGCTGGTTGCAGGTGTTGGGGGGATGGTGCGTGCAGATTTTAAGGTGGAAGGGGGGCTGTTGCGGGCTGGAATACAGATGGAAGCGGGCTGAAATAAAGGTGTAAGGGGGCTGGTGTGGGCTAGATGTGGCTAGAGCAGGAACAAATCACGGTGTCACTGCGGCGTGACTGCGGTGTGACCGCGACGTGACCACGGTGTGACCGCGGCATGACCGCGGTGTGACCACGGCGTGACCACGGCGTGACCGCAGCGTGACCACAGCGTGACCACGGCGTGATTGCGGCGTGACCGCGGCGTGACCGCGGCGTGACCCCGGCGTGACCACGGCGTGATTGCAGCGTGACCGCAGCGTGTTGGCCCGATCCAGCGACATCCGCGGGGCAGCATCTTCCGGCCAGGAGTGAAGGGAGCGGGAGGAGGCTGAAATGTGGGTGGAAGGGGTCTGGTTGCAGGTGTTCGGGGGATGGTGCGGGCTGATTCGAAGGTGGTGGGGGGGGGGGGCTGTTGCGGGCTGGAATGCTGGTGGCAGTAGGCTAAAATGAAGGTGGAAGAGGGATAGTGTGGGCTGGATGTGGCTGGAGCAGGGCCAAATCACGGCGTGACCACGGCGTGACCGCGGCGTGACCACGGCGTGACCACGGCGTGACCGTAGCGTGTTGGCCCGATCCAGTGACATCCGCGGGGCAGCATCTTCCGGCCAGGAGTGAAGGGAGCGGGACGAGGTTGGAATGCGGGTGGAAGGGGGCTGGTTGCAGGTGTTGGGGGGATGGTGCGGGCTGATTCGAAGGTGGTGGTGGGGGGGGGGGCTATTGCGGGCTGGAATGCTGGTGGCAGTGGGCTGAAATGAAGGTGGAAGGGGGCTGGTGTGGGCTGGATGTGGCTGGAGCAGGGCCAAATCATGGCGTGACCGAGGCGTGACCGCGTCATGACCGCGGTGTGACCGCGACGTGACCTCGGCGTAACCGTGGCGTGACCGTGGCGTGACCGCGGTGTGACCTCGGCGTGATCGCAGCGTGACCGCAGAGTGACCGCGGCGTGACCGCAGCGTGTTGGCCCAATCCAGCGACATCCGCGGGGAAACATCTTCAGAACAAAAGCGATGGGAGCGGGAGGAGGCTGGAATGCTAGTTAAAAGGGGCTGGTTTGAGGTGTTGGGGGGATTGTGCGGGCTAATTCGATGGCGGCAGGGTGGGTGTTGCGGGCAGGGGGGATGTTCAGACATAAATACAACGACCGAGATGCTCGGATAAACCAAGACTCCATTGGTCGGATAGAGGCGATCTAGCAATACTTCCACATGAAGTAACTATCAGAAGGTTATAATAATAGATGAAATGGTTCAAGTTAACCAGACACAGTATGAGAATTTTAATGTAAAACAACCAAATGAAGGGGTCGTGCAATGACACGAATGGGCAGAGTGAGAATATCGGATTGATCATCGGATGAAGTACACTGCAATCAGAGGAAAGAATATGCGCTGTGAGAATACAATATGCAATGGAGGATCATCGGATGGTGCAATAAAATTGTACTCTAAGTAGACACCCTATGATCAGATGATTTAGGTATAACATACCCGGTAGTAGAAATGGTGAAAGACTATGATATGAATCTACATACACAAGAGTTGGAGCACCAAAAAAATGCAACTACTGATGATTATGTGATAATAATACAATCAAGCTGAGTAATAAATACAATAAAGAAGCTAATAATCATATAACTCCCTTGAAAGTATAGAGAATAGTTGATGTTCAATGTATAAAGAATGATATGTTAGATTTGGATGCATGTAGAAATTAAATTGCATAAGATAAAATTATATTTTTCATTAAGAGAATATTTTGAAAAGCACATTTACAATTTTGTAATTTGAATAAAGAATTCATAGTACATAAAACAAAAAGAATGATGGAATAAGTTATTACATACCATTAGGTACAATGATGACATTGATATAGTACCGGAGTCAGTTGTTTGGGATCTTGCACCAGAAGAAGCACCCTATAAGCAGATAAACGGTAATGTCAAATTGAATGACTACTCATATATTGAACATAGGTGGCTGAAAGAATAAAAATGGAATAAACCTTACCCAAATATTGAACTCATTGTCTTCGATGGTGGTGGATAGAACCGGTCTTATCATAAGAAACCACCTATAAGAAAATAGCGGGAAAAGAAATGAGATATAACTACTTCTTATATATATGTGATCAGTGTTTCAACTGTAGACAGAAAAAAAGGACACATTTTACACGATTTAGGTAGTTATATAAATTTTCCAAAGATAAAATCATCTTCAAAAATGAAGAAAAATGGATTCTTGAAGCTACTAGATTGAACAACCTTCAATTACAGGACATACCTGACTATAGAGACTTTGAGAGAGCTTCCCAAGCAGGATTTTCAGCATGAAAAAATAATAGGGACCATCCTCAATCAGGATCATTCCTAAAACCGATGAAGAGTGTAGCCCTTAACTTCTGAAATACCATAAACTACTTAATAACTAGACAATTCGTAACTAAATATTAGAATAATACATGAATGATTGAATAAAGGGACAAAAAAAAAGACATAAACACTTAGTCCCCATTACTAAAAGACCACCTTGGAGAGGTGGGTTACATTCCTTCTATTTGTCCTTTGACATATTCATAGACTTAGTCCCCATTGGTAGAGAAAAATATGAGTAATCCATTTTATCTTTCTAGTTGACCCTCCCTATCTTACTCTTCTCATACATGGATACATTTAATCCTGAACCTCGTCCTCTAAATCACCTAAAAAGTGGAAAGAACATTGGACACCCCTCCCCCTGCAGCCCCCCACCCCCTGTAAAGCCCCCCTATACAGCCCCCCCCCCCCCTGAATCCCCCCTTCCCCCTGGACACTGGACACCCCCCTGAACACTAGACTTCCCCCTGGACACCTCCCCCCCTGCCTGGACAGCCCCCCCCCCTCCTGGACACCTCCCCCTGCCTGGACACCCCTCCCCCCTGCCTAGACAGCCCCCCCCCCCCCCCCCCCTGCCTGGACAGCACCCCCCCTGCTGGACACCCCTCCCCCCTGCCTGGACAGCCACCCCTGCCTGGACAGCACCCCCCCTACTGGACACCCCTCCCCCCTGCTGGACACCCCTCCCCCCTGCTTGGACAGCACCCCCCCCCCCCTGCAGGACATTGTTATCATACCACTAGATTTATCTCATATGATCATTGATGAATTTATTTCACAATATCAAAGTCATGATGGTCTGCTGAGTACACAGGATAATCTGAATATTTAGAGTTATGCTTTCATGGACTATGACATCATCATATGGAAGAAAAACCAGATTGGACAGTTTAAAACTAGAGTTCACTACAGGATGGAATGAAACAGCCCAAATAGACCACCAAAATAGCTTATAGACTTTAGATCACCATTCATACATTTATCCAGATTTTTTATTCTCTATAAAATATGAAAAAATCAAATTGCAACTCATGATTAGCTTAAAAAATCAGGGTCGCATATTGTTTCTGGTTGATCTATTTACTTCCAGGATAGAGAAAATGATCAATACTTATTTTTTGCGATATAACTTTGACCAGAAACTATAAGAATATACTGGATTTCTATTTGGGATGTCATTTAACACTCACCTATAGGTACCCAAGTTTCTTGAGCAGGTCTCTAAGGCTAGATGCAGCGAGCAGGTATAGAATCTTCTTCTAGAAATAGTGGAATCATTTTTTTATTGTGTGCACTACAAGGAATTCAAGTTTGTTCAATAATCAAGAACTAATTTTTCACCTCAGCATGACAGAGCTGCTTATGGATTGAGTCTGACTCAGAAATTGCTTCCAAGAATTTGTAATCAAGAACATGGAATGCCCCATAGAGGTTTATTACTCATTGGATCGAATATCTCAAGAATATCACTTGACTCAATCTAGTTATTTCACCTGAAGAGGTGAATTTCATAAACATTCTCAACTTTAGAATCAAATTGATAAATTGGGCATTGAAACCATGGGGATGCACCCCTGAGGTGAAGAAAGAAGAGACCAGCTTACAAACTTCCACTTTAATATCCTCCCAATACTTTAAATAAAAAGAATTGCCAAATCCATCCAGACTAGGGGCACTACCAGCATTAAAACTGAAGACCGCATCCTTAATCTCAAATTCATGGGGGGTGCTTGTGAGAAAAATATTATCCTCATCAGAAACCATCAAAGGAACAATACCATCCATTAAGGTCTCCTCCATTCCAGGTCCATTGAAAATCTTAGTGAAATAGTCAACAACATGTTTAGTGATTGCTTCCTTGTTATGCAAGATGCATTATACACTTCTAAGAAAACATAAAGGCCAGTTGGCCCTTCGAATTCATTGAAGAGAGTTGAAGAATTTTTTGTTCCTGTCCCCATCCTGTATCCATTTGATTCTGAAAGTTTCCTTTTGAACACCTTCCCTCTTTGTAATAAGAGAGTTCAGCCTGGATATAACACCCAAATCTATTGAAATGTCCTGACTAAAACCAGAATTAGTAACTTCATCTTGAATATGTTGCAGAGTCGACTCGAGAGTGAGGATCTTTTTATCCAACCCACTCTAATTGTCCTTGATCCAAATTCTCAGTTGGGACTTTAGTAACCTCAACATGTAAGAGAAGGCCAATTTACCCCAGCTACAATTCATGCTGAACCAGAAACTTTTAATAAGATTGTCACATTCAGTCTGAAAAGACCAAGCATTATTGAATCAAAAAGGAAGAGGCATTTTTTGCTCTTTACTCTTGAAACTAACCATAATTGGATGGTGATTTGAAGCAAATTTAGGAAGAGAAACGCTGGAAATTGAATCACATACATTCAGGAGATAATCTGCTCATCAATGGCAATAACTTCAACCTTTCCGAATGAATAATGAGAAACAAAACCCATAAAAGATCCCCCTAACTAGTGGAACCACTAGAAGCAACCAAATTAATACCAAATTTATTAAGTCCAGCAAAGCCTAATGAAAAATAAGCTTTAGGTTCAGAAATTCTAAGAAGCTTGTGCTTGTGAACCTGAATGTGCCTGTGCAAGGCATTGACTGTCATAGAAATTCCACACATTCAGATTTTTTATTTTCTCTCTTGTTGTGCCAGTCCCCCCACCCTCCCCACCCCCCAGCCCACCTGCACCAGCCCCCCCCCCCCCCTCGCAGCCCACCTGCACCAGCCCCCAACCCCAGCCCCCAACCCCTAGCTGCACTAGTCTACCCCCAACCCAGCTGCACCAGTCTCCCCCCCTCCCCAGCCCCCTTCACCATCCCCCCCCAGCCACCTGCTACCCCCAACCCCCCTGCCACCCCCCAGCCCACCTCCACCCCCCCCCCCCCCGTAGCCCACCTGCACCAGCCCCCAACCCCAACCCCTAGCTGCACCACCACCCCCCCCCCCCCCCCCCCGCAGCCCACCTGCACCATCCCCCAACCCCAGCCCCCAGCTGCACCAGCCCCCCCCCAGCCCCCAGCTACCCCAGCCCACCTGCACATGTCCCCCCTCCCCAGCCCCCCTGCACTGGACCATGGATCCTACATTGTTTCACCACAGGGCTACATGGTTTAGACTTGGCTATGTGCAACTCATGCTAAAAAATTGTGTGCAATTCAAAATGAACTTAAAATTATCATCATGAAGGGAGGTCCAACTATTTTCCTCAAACCATGCACCTTAACCATGAAGAGTATGGAAACCTCAAAAATTTCCATGTTCTGACCTGGAACTCCATGGAGATAAAAACCAAAACTCTACTTAACCAAATAACAATAAAAGAACTATACAGTGACATAGGGGCTATCATAAACTCCCGCCATGCTACTTTTCCTCCTAGAATTTCCTGGGTCAAAACTAGAGACAAAGGAAAAGAGATGCAAAGGAAAATAGAACTAGCACACTGTGACCAGAATTTTTCTAGTACATTGTATCTTTTACTGCCTCTCTCAATGTCTCCCAACATTGTGGAAGTCTTACTACTTCCGATCTACGTATTCACGTTACCCATTAGGGGTGAAATAAGATAAAATAGAAATAGCAAGTAAACTGCAAATAAGTGAAATCTTGGTATGAAGTGATGTAAAAGTAAAAAATCTCCCATTTTTGTGCCCTATGACACCCCCTAGAAAATGGTGCATGGGATTATAGTATCTTATCCTCAATAAAAAAACATGTCATCAGTTTGTATGATGGATATGTGGCATGGATGTCATTACCAATTAGAGGAGTTATTTTTGGAATTGTATACACTTTCTACTAATTTCTATGAAAGGGGAAAATAAAAGCCCCCTGGACAGACCCTGGACACCCCCCACTGCCCCCCTGCACCAGTTGAGAATCACTGCATTGCACCGCATCCTATTGAGACGTAGTGTAAAAATGTTTAACAAACTCAAGTGAAACTGGAAATGCAAATTCTTGGAGAGAACTACAAATAATTCAACGAATATATGATAAAACACCTGTTGCGAATCACTGCATTTCTCTGCATCCTGCAAATTTCAACATTATAAGAAAGAGCCCATATGATAACCTCCTCCCTCATCCCTAAATCGTTATAAATGATAAAACTAATTAATGGAAGACAATAGAAAAATATATATTATATATGATATTAACGGACATAAAATAATGGGATGAATCCATCAATGCTTGATAAAATAAAAAACCTCATAAAACTAAAACAATGACCCTACATAAATTACATATGGTTCCCTAGATCTATATAAAACAATTAAACCATCCCTTTAGTGCCTTTAAATCCACCACATACTGACCTCCTAGATAATTTATATATCCCACTCTACTAGAAATCACTAACTGTGCTTACAATTCCTTTGTAAAAGTAAAATTATAACCGCCACTCCAACCATAATGAAAAATCATTAGAAGATGGCACATATCTACATGAGTGATACTTCCTAGGGTCAAAATGGAAAACCATCTGAGTGTGTATATTTATTCCACATATAAAAAATGAATCTTTTGACTCTAGAAGAAGGGAATGATAAAGTCTTTCCCTAACCAATTGATCATCATCCACAACTTGTAGAATAATCTCTTTTCCTATTCTTACTTCTACTAGATCATTATGATCCTATTATCTCCTAATTATTCACCTAAAGTTCAATTTAAATAAAAAGATACATTTTATATCCTTCATAATTAGGAATATAATGTGATAAATCTTTGAAAGTATGTCTAACATCAACCCATACTCAAAACGATGATACATAGAATGCTCATCACCTCCCAAGGTTAGAGAAAATTTCTGCAACTCCGTGAACTAGGAAGAATATTATATAATCCATATGCTTACATACATAAAAACTTGCCTCGGCGTCGGAAGAGAGGAGTCGTGGAGGAGGCGTCGGGGAGGAGGCGTCTGGGAGGAGGGTCGCGGTGAGGAGGAGGGTCGCGGCGAGGAGCCATTGGGAAGGAGGGCGCGGCGAGGAGGGCGCGGCGAGGAGGCATCGGGGAGAAGGAGGGCACGACGAGGAGTCGTCGGGAATGAGGAGGGCGTGGTGAGGAGGCGTTGGGGAGGAGGAGGGTGCGGCGAGAGGGCATAAGAGGCGCCCGATGATAATTGGGAGAAAACAAACGGGTTATGATTTAGCCACGGAGAGGGATATGAATCGTGGAGGTAGAAGAGATATAGCCACGGACCTATAAAACCGTGGCTATAGGTCTATGGCTATAGCCCAGATTTGTAGTAGTGGATTAAGGATAATGGATTTTTTGATAAATAAGTTGATTAAGATGGAATTTATTGTTAATTAAATGGTTGGGTATGGTCAAACATGACATAACAAATCCTTTTTGTATTCATGGATAGATAATCTATATATTTTGACCTATGACTAATGGTTTTGGGATGTTGGACTAATTCTCCACTCCCTTGTAATCGATAGAAAAGTTTTATGCTCTAGGATTCCTAGTGAACCATAGTTTTAAGATTTTGGAATGATACTCTTAAATCTAAGGGTATGGAAGAGGCTTTCCATATCATGGTTTGGATTGTAAGACATGATGTTCGGAATCCTGGTTGGATACTCGGACTGATGCTTCTTGGTTTCTTAAATGTAACCCCTATATTAAATTGTTTGGATGGTCATATATGAAATTTTGAATCCCAGTTGGATACTTTGTTTTTCCTAAAATGGTTATCATGGATGGTCATGGGGAAGGGTTTAATGATGTGTTTTTTTTATAACATGATTATAATTCTTTAAAGTTGATATTTCAATTTATTTATTTATTTTCCATCTAAAAAAATGTAGAAAACATATCTTGTGTGTACGTACGAATTACCACTTCAAAAGTTTATGTATTTTGTTTTCCATAACCTATTTTAATGAGGGACTCTAAAATTGTATTTTATGTATAAAAATGATAATTATTATTTAATTATTATTATTTAAATGATGTAATGATAGCACATTTGACATTGTTTAACCTACCAATTACATTTTTAAATTATTTATTGATCATCCTAAAAAATACAATGTTAACTTAACTGATTACGGAATTAAATATGTCATTAGAATAAATGAAATTATTTAATTAATGAAAAATAAATAAACCTAGAAAATGTTCTCAAAGAAGTAAATAATTTATATAAGTTTATTATATAGTATTTAAAGGATATACATAGAAAATTTGGACTCAAAGTAAGGAGTTTCTTAAATCAATTTCCATTCATTGGTTTAAACATTGAATTCATTGACTATGTTATAAAAATATTATGTATAAAATAACCTCATATTGTATTATTTTGTATTTAAATTTTTTTATTTTATTTTGAAAAATTTACCCATAATAACATTATTGATTAAATCTAAATTCAATGATATTATCTTTGTAAGGATTATTTGTGTCAATATTGTTTCTTGGAGTCATGTCTTGTATTATGACCCTATTCATTTTATAAGATGTCTATTATAACTATTGAAATATTATATCATTAATTAGTCTTTCATAATAATATTTAATGATTATTTTAATTTCTCTCATTCAGAAGATATTTATTCAAATGTTATAAATTTTTTAATTTTTTCATGGTCTTAATTTAAATTATTTGAGAAATAATTCATGTTATGCTACATTATTCATTTTATATGTTGAAATAATTTCCTCATGAATTTTTTGTAATATATTGTTTCTTGAAAAATATATTTTTACATAATCATGTTGTTTTTTTCATTCAATGGATTTTTATTCAATCATTATCTATGTTTCAAGTCTTTCTCATCTCAAATTTCTTTCTTTGAGGCATGTTTTCATTAATGCACCTATAATCATTTATAATGTGTACACACTAAATCTAGACATATAATATCCTGAAACATTTTCTACTCTATTTATGTTATGTTACTTATTGTGTTATTTCTTACAAATGGTTTTTGGTTTTAAGAACCCAAAAAATAGTTTTTATTTAAAAACATTGTTTTCATAGTTTTTAATGACATTTAACAAAAATATTCCTCCATTTTATTTGTCATGTTATTATAATTTTATTTTATAAACATAAATGATTTCAAAAATCTATTTTCCATTATATTTTAACTTATTTTAAAAGGTTATAAAATAAAATTTCCAAATATTTTACACAAGTTTAAATTTTGTGTCTCTTTACAGTAGTTTGCAAAGAATGTTTATTTTTAACATTAATGGCAAAAATGGATGTTCGTAGTGTTATAAAAATCATTATTTTGAAGTTTATTTTACAAATTTATATGGTAATTTCTCAGTGAAATAATTATCTCAATATTTTTAAATTTATTTTAAAGATAACAAAAGTAAAATGCTTGTTTTATATAATTTTTATGGAAATGTGTTTAAATGTTATTTTAAATATATTTTTAATCTATATTATAAAATTCTATATATTATTATGTTTAATTTGGTATATTATCGAAGCATTACATCAAAATATTTTCTTTGTTTTTTTATTATTTTCATGAAACCCATTTCTTTTCTATGGGTAAATCATGGTAGGAAGGAATGAAAGTCTTCATTAACAAAATTGATGATGAAATTCCAAGATTCCTTATGTTATATTTATTTATGGTACAAAGACATTATTGATCATGATTATTGTTGATCCTGATATATATCATGATAATGGGTGCGGCCTATATAAATTATATAGTGGGTGAGCATGATAAATGTATCTAATGCATTTAAAAATGTTCTAAGTATTTAAAGGAATGAAGGAGATAGTTTATTGGGGTGGTTTCATCGATGGATTTAATGAAGCTGAAGTGATTTTTTAAAAGATTGAAAATGATTGGTTAAGATAACGTTCAGAAAAACCAACACATTTTCCCTACTCTTTCTATAAGTTTCAAATTATTTCATTAATGAAGATTGAAATCACTTGGCTCATGATTATATAATCTCATGAATCATGCATTTGTTAAATCTTTATCTCATTTCACATATAAAATGATTAAGGTTTTTATAGGTATGAGTACTCTTGTGTAATGCTCATTCACTTTGAATATGTCCTTATAACCTTTTTCTCATCTTGTTCTCACCAAATATATTCAACTTTCATTGCCTATGGTTACCCTTAATTATAATTTGATCTCACCCTTCTTGGGTTTATTTTTCCAAGGATATAATGAATTATGTTATGTAAGATATTTTAAGAATGGTTTCATGTGGGTGATTATGAATACTTTATATAGAATAATAAAAATTTGGCATAGTTTGAAAAGTCTCACTTAAATAAATGGGTATTTCAATGTAAGAGTTTTTCCTAATTCTCTGAAACTCTAAACAAAAAAAGGTTATCAGGTCTTTAGGTCATCCCATATTTATTTTTTCTGGTGTATGCTTTGGATGGAAAAAACTGGGTCATATTTAACTATATCAAAGCTAGAAATGTTAAGATTATGTTTTTCGAACTAGATCTAGGAGTCTGGTTTTGGGGTCTTTATAGTTGGTATCGATGTAGGGTTTAGATAACATCATGGATTTGGAAGTTTTTATGAGAGGTTAAATTACAAATTTTGGATACCATGTTTGGTTTATATGTTTATAGATATTCATAAATTCAAAGGCATAGTTACCTCTTTTGATGTTTTATGTAATCAGATTTAAAAGTGATTCATGATGTTTAGGGAGATTTTTCATGGGTTTGAGGTATAAGTAACCATTCGGTCTATCATATGATTTAACATGAGGGATTATTTGGAAATAATTCTATTAAATTTTTGGTATATAATCTAAATGATAAAAGATAAAATTTCTGGTTAATATTTTATTTTTAAGGTTATTTAAGATATAGGGTTTATTATTTTTTGAATGATTTAATTTAAAAATTGGGTATTATTATTGAATTTTAAAGAATTTTGCATTATTTATTCATAGTAAGGTTTTTTTATTTTGGGTATTATATTATCATGTTCCAACCATTTTTTATTTAGTAAATATAGGAGGATTATATTTTTATCTGTGTCTAGATCCTATGATCTATTAAACATTGGTTCTTTGGGCATAAGATATATTCATCACGGATACTCATCGCTGTAAATATGGGTTGTGATAGAGGTTTAAACTTGGTTAAAATAATGAGAAAAAAAGATGAAAATACAATTATGTATTTGAATAAAATAAATTTATTATATTTTCTTATATTCTCTGTCTTTATGATAATTGGATCCCTCACAATAAAATAAATGACCTTAGAAATGAAAATGTTTTGTTTTCCTACAATAATTTATGATGAATTAAAAGAATTTTTCACTCCTTATTAGGTTACGGTTTTGTTCTCATTAAATTTATCAAGATCGTTTATTTGTATTGGATTCTTATGGATTTGTGGTAATATCCTTTAATTATTTTTATGTCCATTAAAATTCCCTCTGGCCGGAATCCTAAGATCTTTATAGTGGTCATACTCTGAATAAGATAAATAATATTTACCTTTCCATAGTTAAAAATAATTTATAATTCATGTTGAAATTAATTACAGGTCTTCTACCTACTCACTAGTCCATCAAATATTATATCAGAGCCTTAAGAAGAATGATTCAGATGAATTTCAAGATTGCACACACATAGTGTGATGGAAATATGGCTAAATATTGACTTATAATGAAATGTGACCCAGATTTTCCTCTCTAAATTTTATCTAGTATTTGATAATATCCACAATTATTTAAGGATATAATTATTATGGTGATCCAAGGACTTTATTATTTTATGCCCTCTTAAAACGATTTAATGGCATGTACTACCTCTAATAAAATTCTGTTAATTATCTATCAATTGTGATCAAAGTTCTCTATCAATCATCGTCATTATTTTGAAATTATTTTTTCTCTGACATATATATAATTTAACTCTCCACTAATTTTATATCCTTTGGGATACTAGTTATTATTTATTCCAGATGAAATTCATATTTCCCTTTCCCACTTTTCAAAATGAAGTTTTATTAACCCTATTTATGAAGTGGGTTTTCAAATAAGGTATTTTCAAATCATAAAACCTTGATTATTGATATCAAGATGAAACAATTTGAATAAAATTTGTTAAAGTGGTGGATAATTTAATACCACTATATTTAAAAGTAACATTGTGTTTAATAACGTACATAGAATGAAACACCAATCATTAACGACTGTGAAATATTATTATTCAAATATTACTGTTATGAAATAATTTTCTGATTTAGAGGGTATGAATTTTATTAACTAAATTATGAAATATATGTAATTATATATAGATTTCCAACTAAATAAAAATTTATTGATTTATTATTAGGAAAAAAGTACTCAATTTTTAGTAATGTCATTATATGCATCAAAAATACAATTTCTGGAAAGGTGGTTTATATTATTTTTTTGAAGGAATATTATAATAAATTTATTCAAATTATATAAACTTTATTTGATAAAAAATAAAAAATATTTTAAATCAAAATATCAAAATTATTTTTGGATAAAATATTGAGATTTTTCTAGAAAGATTAATTTCTCAATGATTACTGAAAAATAACAATTTTATAAAAAATAATTTTCTTCTCAAGTATTTAAAAAGTAACATTTTATTTGAATTAATATTAAAATTTAATTCATATAAAAGGTTAAAATTAATTTAAATAATTTGTTTTTAATTAACTTTATGCTTAGTTTTGGTTTAAACACATTTTTATACCTAAAAATGCATTTTAAAGGAAAAATGTTCATCATCATGTTTTTCGAATATATTTTATGATTAATTTCCACCACTTATTAAATTGAATTTGATAAAATGGATTCCAAATTTGGAATTATAATTTAAAATTTTATTAAATATTGTAGATTTTTTTGTTCATAAGGAATAGTAACCATGGTAAAATTTATCACCACATTAATTGGTAAAATAGGCTAAGTATGGTTAAAAGTAATGTGAAAAGGATTTAAAATCTCTAAAACATTGTTTTGATCATTTGGATGATTTTATTTCAAATAAAACCTTTATATATTCTAATCTATTTCATTTTAGTGCCATTTTTCTTTAATAAATACCTTTATATTATTTTAATTAAAGAATAATTCCAAAATTTTACTTTATTGATTTTAATATCTATAATATGTTTTTTAAGGATAAAAATAATTAATTAATGGATATAAATGGTTTTTTTAATTAATAAATTTTTTATAGTGTTTATGTTTTTATTTTTTTATCAAATAGATACCTTAAAATATTACTCAACGCTGACACAATGCTTGTGTGATCAATTGAAAAATCAAGTAAACGGTTATAAAAACAAACAAAGAAATGTTTTTCGAGTGGGTTATGGTTTCCCATGAATTTTATAGATAAAAATAATTTATTATTGATGTTTTAAATGTATATATTCAAAGTAAATTGATATATTGATATTTGTTCATGTTAACTATGTTAATAGTCCCTAAAATGACTTTCATTGTATTTTTTTTGAAATAAAATTTTATGAAATGATTTAAAATTAATAAAAAAATTATATTTGGAACAATTAAGGTGATAAATGTGATCGTATCAATCATTTTCCACTAATAGGAAAGTTTTTGTCGATATTAATTATATTGATGCATAAAGAGTAAAATATTTTGATATCACAGTAATTATCAAAAAGATTAACAGGGGTTCAAATAAATACATAAAGGATAAAATTAACCTAAAATAATAAAAAATTTATTGGGTGGGAGTATTTGATATTATATTTACCCGATATTTTAAATATAAAAATTTATAAATAATTTAACAAGAAAATTAATTTATATTAATTTAATATTTTAAGTAATTTCATAGGTCCACATCTCCTCTCTTATATATGGACACCACCCATGCTCTCATCCACAGACTTATTGAGTCATGTAACATGACCCAGATCAATCAAAATCACCTTCCAAAATTCCTCCCCACTTCTTATAGGTCCTGATATCACCAAAATATCAACCTAGAAGTCTTAAGGTGTATGATAAATAAGGTTCTTCAAAGAGGATGTAATTGTCTAAACTGGGCATTTTCATTTTACTTATTCTTCTACCTTATTTAATTTTTTCATACCATTACAATATAATAGCATTATTATATATCACATAATTGGATTTTATTATGTTAATGTAAAATAATTATTCATCTCCTTTTCCATCAAATGGGAAACGAAACCACCATTCATGCATACGTGCTGACTAACACATCACAAACTGATGTATTGTGCTTCTCATTGCTGCATTTCATGTCTAGTTATTATCATGGATTTATTGTATACATATTATATTTATTAATTAATTATTATTATTAAATTATAATATTTCATCTATCTTCATACCATTCCAACCGTTAAAAATAGAATCATCACACAAGCATACGTACAGACTAACATCTCGACGTAGTGGTGTACTTTGTGTTTCAAAAACCTCATCACAAGGATGGTCATTCAGATGTATTTAGTGAATTTATTTGATTTATATTACATTATAATTAATATTTTATTATAATATTTTATTTATTAATTTTCCATCCAATGAAAATTAAAAGCATCGCATGGGCGTACATACGTACTACCACTTCATAATCCAATGTATTTAGTTTCTCCTGACCGCTTTTCATGATTAAATATAAAATTTTAATTTATGTATTTAAATTAAAATTTTATTATTATTATTATTCTAAATATTGTAGAATAATAACTCATTTAACCATATTCAACCTACTAAATTCATTTTGTAATTATGAACTGAACATCCTCGAAGCACCCATCGTTAACTTAACAAATTAAGTAATTAAATATGTAACTATAATAAATGAAATAAATGGTTTATTGAGAAATTAATAAAACTTTAAAAGGTTTATAAACTGTTAAATAATTTATATAAGTTTATTATACATGAGTGAAATGACATAAATAAAAATTTTGGACTCAAGGTAAGGGGTTTCTTAACTCAATTTCCATTAATCAGGTTATAATTATACTTTAATGACTATGTTATACCAAGATTATGTGTGAAATAACCTCATATTTAATTATTTTTTATTTCATTTTTTTAAAATTATATATATAATAAATTCACTGATTAATTCTAACTTTAATTATATGATATTTGTGAGTATTATTCATCACAATATTTCTTCTTCGATATATATACTTTATTATGCATATGCTTTCTTTTATAAGATGTATTTACATCCTAATAAGATATTATATAATGATTTAATCTTATATAACTAAATTTAAATTTTCTTTAATGTCATAACATTCATGATATAATAATTAAAATGTTATAAAAGTTTCTAGGGTTTTCATAGTCTTAAATTAAATTATTGGAGACATAATTCATGATATTCAACATGATTTATTTTATATGGTTTAATTAATAAACCATGAGTGTGTCATGACATATTATTTTATAGGAATTATGGTTTTTATTGAATCATGTTATGTTCTTTCATTCAGTTACTTTTTTGATTCAACCATTACCCATGTTTTAATGGTTTCTCATCTCAAATGTCCTTTTTTGAGACGTGTTTTCATTGATACACTAATATTAATTTTTATGGTGTATACACTAACTCTTAAAATATAATATCCTCACTATTTTTATACTCATTATATTTTATATTACTTCTTATATTCTTCTTTTCAAATGGTTTTTTGTTTTAAAAGGCCGCAAAAGTGTTTTTCTTTAAAAACGTTGTTTAAAATTTTTTAACGAATTTTAACCAAACTCATCCCCCATGTTCTTTGTATTATTTTAATAATATTTTTATATAAACATAAATTATTTCATAATGTTAGTTTACATGAAATTTAACCTTATTTTAAATTGTTAAGAGTTTAAATTTCTTAACATTCTCTCCATGGTTCACTTTTGACTCCAATTACAATATTTTGAAAAGAATGTTTATTTTTAAAATTTATGACATAAACTGATTTTCCCACTATTATAAAAAAATTTTGTTTTTTATATTACATTATATGTTTCCATTTTATACTTTCATGTAAAATAATATTCTCAATATTTTGGGAATTTTGGTTTAAATAAGTCAAGAGAAAAGTGTTATGTTTCCTTTTTCTAATATTTTTTTAAAAAAAATTAATCATATTTTTAAATTATATCAATATATTTTAAAGATTATTATGTTTTATTGGGGGATATTATATAATGTCACCAACCAACTCTTTTATTGGGATGGTTTATTATATTCATGAACCCAGTTTCTTTTCCACGGGTAAATAAAATATAAAGGAATATAGACAATTGTTAAAAATTTAATAATAAAAATGAAAGATTGCATCAGTTATATTTATGTATCGTATATAGAAATTATTGATATTTACGGGTTATCCCAATATATCTCATTATGATTGGTGATCCCAATATATCTTATACAATGGGGGATATTGATATAGCTCTCCAATGCATTGGGTAATATTCCATATCATTAAAGGTAATGATGTGGGAGTAAATTGGGGAGGGTTCTTATATTGATTTATCTAGTCCTTGGTCATTTCTAAAATAAGTTAACATAGGTGATAAATATAATGGACTAGGACACCAACACATTATCTTTATGATTTATATGAGTTTTTAGTGGGCCCTTTGATCAAGATTGACATCGCATGGATTGTGACTGTTGATTGATATGATTATTTACTTTGTTAAATCTTTATATAATATCACATTTTTAATGATGTAGGTGATTATGGGAATGAATTCTCCTTTTTAGTGCTTATAAAATTTTAATATCTTTGTAGACCTATATTCAATTCTTATTCTCATCAAATATATTCAATTGTTAATGCATATGTTTACCCTTACTGATCATTTGAGCCCACCATTCCTATATTTCTTTTTCATATGTTATAAATAAAGTTTTTTTAAGATATTTTTAGTTTGGTTTGTTGTTGGTGATAATAAAGACATAATGTGGAATAATAAAATTTGTGTATATTGGGAAACTTATTAGTTAAAGGCATAGGTATTATTATGTAAGAGTTTGTCCAAATTCATTAATGATTTGAAATTAAAAGTACTTTCGGTTTATAAGTTATCCAATATTTAATTTTGATGTTGTTTGTTTTTTATAGATAAAATTGGGTCATGTTTATTGATATCAAATACGTAAATATATTTCTAAGAGTGCAGGTTTGAAGGTTTTATACAATGTACCCTATATTCCATGGGTGATGGGTTAGTTATCTCCATTTTACGCTAGTGATATGTTCATGATATCCATATTACACCAGTGATAGGTTGAGTACATCCATATTTATAAATTTATTGGTTAATGACATCCATTCCACAATTGAATGGCTTGTGACATCCATCATCTTCTAGTGATAGGCCAGTGCCATCCATCATCCGCTGGTGGTAGATTAGTGACACCAACAATTTAATAGTGACATGATAATAATATATATCTTTCAATAGTGGTTATTAAGTGGGCTCAATCATCCATCAATTAAAGTCATATGACATGTATCATCCATTAGTGACAATCCAGTGAAATCCATCATATGTTGGTGACATACTATAAATATCCATTTTACATTTGTGAATAACTAATATAAATAAACTAACAACAATAAGGAATATGACCTAGAATCTTTAGGTATTTTATGAGAACACACATCAATTACCTCTATAAATAGTGTTAAACTCCATATTTCCCCTTTCACGTGGATTAAAATAATGGAATTATCATACACACATGCTCACACTATGAGAATGAAATAATTTTGTTTTATCAGGTCACCTATTAAGAAAATTGATTGATCAAATTTATATAAATGTGTATTTACTCAGAAATTGTGGTTAGTGGGGTAAAAAAAATAAAAAATAATCCTAAAAATAATTTCATGAAAATATTACTAACTCTATAAGAGAGTCTCGTGCTAGAAAATAAAATCCCTTATGATATGAGTATTCCTCCCATCCTCTAGGATTCAATAGAAAATATTTTATGAATTTTTAATATGCATTTAATATTCTATATCTATTAAAAGTTGGGACTATGAGGAAATAAAAAGTGACAAAAATGGAAACAACTTACTCACAAACATAAACCCTACTTTGATAATTAATTTATTGGTTATTCATAATTAGTAAAAAAATGTATGACCTTCATCAATTGGTCCATAATCACTTATACCAAAAAAAATTATCTTTACACATTTCTATATCCAATAAAAATGGGTAAAGGCTAAAGAATACAAATTGGTCATTGGTTATCAACCTTCACTTACTGTTAATTAAAGAGTCATGAAACAAACCCCAAAATGTCCTTCCTCGTATTATGTGATCATTGATACCTATTGATTTTTAGATATATATTTATCATACTAGGATTAAAATCTCCATTAAAAAATGTGAATATAATATCATCTCCGCATTCATGATCATAGGAACACTAACATGGCCTTGTACATATATGATATCATCTTCATCTTGGGTTAAATCATTTAGTATCTACCCACTGTATATGTTATCTCTCAAAACCTATAAACTAGATTTATTGACCTTACTCTCATTCAATGTTTCATGTAGTAAGGAGGGGATAATCAATATTTTAAGGTTAACTCTTCCCTGGATTTCTTGAACATCAATGGGAATCTTAGTAAAAATAATCACCAACATCTTTTCACTGCCAGCCTATCAAACCACTTGATTATAAATATTCTAAAACAATAAATCATCCACAACAATTATTTTATCAGGTTAATATATTATATCAATGTCAAAATAGTTTAGACAATCTACCCACCTCCTCAATCAAAATTATGGTTCATGATGTTAAATGATATATCTGAGGATATTATGGTCAGTTTAAACTATATAACCACTCAAAAAAGGATATTGAATCCAATATCTAATCAAATACACTATATCCAACATCAATAAATCATGTATCACATAGTTATTCTCATGAAACCCAACAACTTAGACCAATAAGTGACAACTGGTCCCTCCTACTCCAAAACTACTACAAACCCGACTCTTGATGCATCATAGTATAAGGTATATGTTTTACGAATAATGTGTTTTTTTAGGATATGTGATATCATCATCCTAAATGTATTTCTCACAAGGATCAAATAATGTGAAAGTCACAATGTTCGTGTTTAGTCCCATCATAGGAACTAGTAATAGAGAGGTATTTAATGAATATCCCATAGTGGCCCTAAAATATTAGGAATCTAAAAATATCAAAAAAAAAAAGGGTCACCACCATGAAGTAGTAGCCTTCACCATGATAGGGTTAAATGATAGGTATACCTAAGTTATTTCATGTCCAAATAAATATACCTTTCTAATCTAAAAATAAAACTTCGAAATTTTATCATATATTTAATGCTCATTTAGTATTCCTAAGTGATCTCTAAAGAAAAGAAATTAGAAAATTTTATTAGATGGGAGATACAAGGGAAAAGTAGGGGAAGGTTAAGAATGATCAAATTTATAAAGTCTTATCGAATCCTCTTGAACAATACTAAGATATTCTAAATGAAGTGAACCAAAACATGAAAAAATAGTTGGCCCCTTATTCTAATAACACTTGGAAGATAGAAAATACTTTACCATGTTACCCTCTCACCAAACAATCTTCATATATAACACAAGCATTGATTTAGAGACTCTACTAGATTAAGAAATAGATTATGGACTGGTATAGTACCCCATTAATTCATTGATCACCATTTTAGAGTTAAATTAAACCATTGAGATATTGAGACTGTATATCTTATAGTGAGGGATATTAGTGACCATTGCTTGGGTTTCAACATTAATATAGTTTCCCTCCTTAAATAATTCCAAGAAGGTTATAATTAATTAACCTTGAGGTCCAATAACAATACCACCTCTGCACATAATACTTGAATACATGATGTAACTATATTCAGTTTGAGATTTAACCTTGGATCTTTCAGGTTCACCCAATTAAACTACCTACCCTATAAACACTGGTGACTATGGATATATTACTCAAATCATATACCTTCAAGAATTGGGGTACAGGATATTTTTTACATATCAAACCAAGAGAATTCATGAGCTATAAAAATATAATTTTTATGTAATTAGTAATAGGTTCCATCTCTTGGTGTCACACTGCATTGTAGAATTCCAAACTAACCTAGAACTTAGTAATTGATAGAGTGCCTCTTCAATAAGGAAAAAAAATCATACCATCATGAAACTTGAAACATGTGTAAATGAATTCATCCATATAACCATAAAAAACATTATTTCCAAAGATACCCTAAAACGATAACAATATGATACTTTATTAGTTAATTCCATTGAAAATATATTTCACTAATTCAATAATGAATTTCTCAAACATGTATACTAGGAGGATAGTTGTACATAATTTATTTAGATGTTTTTTCTCACAAAAATAGACTCATTATTGATCATCTATATAAGAAATTTGATTTTGGAAGGAATAATTATTCACTAGAGATTGTTTCCCATGAAAGCAAGGTTATGTTTTCAATGAAGTACTGCCTGATATCCCATGTATCTGAAAAATTATTTGGAGGTTGAATTAGAGACAAATATATAAACTTTATGTATCATATTAATTTTACAATATAAATTATTATCATTTTCATTAAAAATCTATATCAATAAACTCCTGGTAAGTTTAATCACATCTAATTTTGATATTAAGAATATGAAAACATGGATAAAAGAGTGGATTGCCCACATATTTTTCCTTCAAAAAGGTTATATATAAATTAATAATACTCAAATAATAATTTCTAATAATGATATGACTGTTTCCTTGAAGAATACAGCAAATATTAGAACCATATGAACAATCAAACCAGCTATAAGGGGAGTTTCCATACATCCTCTTGATGAAAGTGGACCAAAGAGAATTTACACATATCATATATCAAACTATCTTTTCTTAAAAACATAAAATATTATGATAAATGATTTTAAGGTAAATACCACCCTCATGCATGATTTTGGAAATTTTGGACCAACTATCTAACTGGTATCTACTTTCTTGTTGTGATTCACAAATGAAAATGTTAATAATTATTTAAATGTTTCTAGGTCTTGTAATTTTTTATCATAGATAAACCATTTATGGGGATATAATGAATAATATTTTTCAATAATGTGATATTTCTTCTGAGATATATGAATTTTCTCTTCCAATTTATAATTATACTCATGATTTTTTTAACAATGCTATCAAAGTGATGGGTGTTTATCCTCCTATTAGATGTGGGATATCCTATATATTCCATATGAAAATGAATTCTTGAAATTCTGTTTCATTGACTAATAAATCTATCCCACCTATTAATATACATATTAGAGATATTTACACTTTTTTTATATACTTTTTAATTGACTACTCTTCATAATGTAGGAATTAAGGATAAACATTAATTTTTTGAGAGTTTTAAAAATCATATCTATGAATAAGAGTATATCCATTGTGAAAAATAAATGAGATATTCTTGAGAAACCAAACATGCCTCTAAATGGATGAATAATAGTATCTACTATACCTTTATTAACATTTCTACTGAGTACTTTTTAAAAAAATAATTAGGGAAAGATAATCCCCTTGATTAGGGGTTCTAATTAACATAAAGAAACATAACCTACTACCTATGAGTTAGATAGTAAACCAAGGAAAATAGAAGAAATTGAACAAGAATGTACAATCCCACTTTGAGAATCTATGATTTATCAGAACTCTAATAATGAATCATTATTCCATTCAATCATATTCCTTCCCCATATTAATTTTAATAATAATATTGGACCTAACCACTCTATTATTAATGTTAGATATCATATTTTGAAACAAACTGGTAAGCCCAGGATGTTTCTACCTTTGGAAACACCACATGTCATATTTTATATTAGATAAGGAAACTAAAGGGAAATTATTATTTTCAAAACAAAGGCACTAACTTTTTATGAGAAACTACACATGTTTAAGAGAATAAATATAAAACATCCATTTGGTTGAATCGAATTAGGAATGAAGAGTAGAATGAATTTTGTGGTGAATTTAGGAATATTTATTCAATTGAAGTGATATTTTACTCTATCAATAACGTCCCTCATGATAATGTAACACGTATCCAAGTTGGAGTACCTTGGGAATCCATCAAGGCCTAAAGAACTATCCATATTGTGGATATTAACACAATCCAAAATTTCATCTTCATCCAAAATAACTTTCAAATTTTCATTGATCTGGTTATTAATTACTATATAGATTTTGATAAAAAATATTACCATCCTCCACAACTCCATATTTTCCTCCACTCAATTACTGGAAAGTTATAGAAAGTAAATCAAAAAGGCAGGACACCATAAGAGTACCCATAACAAAAACAACACCATTTTGTGATCCATCTTCACATTACATGTTGAGTTTCCTAAAAACTTATCTTCCCTATTTCATGAATTAATTTAGGTCATGTTTCTCTCTCTATCCCTTAACCATTTTATTTTTTTTATTTCTATCTGATATCCCTTCAAATAAATGCAATCCATTCCTCTATTTTTCATTTGTTGAGACATTGTAGCATGAAGGTCTCATTGTTGAATTGTTCTTATATTCTATTATCGAAACACCGAACTTCATCTTAAGGGTCACCCAATATAATGTTATGGATTGGTTCATAGTTAATCTAAGTAAAAGAATCACCTTTCAAGTGTCTAAGAATGATCTGCAGTAAAACTCCAACAAGGCTTGAGGTAAATGACAACTAATAAACACCATATCTTTAAAACCATCTATATCCATCAAAAAATAGAATATAAAACCCCTCTATTTAATCCATGAAAAACATTGTATCTAGAGAAGTATATTGGAATGATTTTATAGAAATCTTTCCAATTTTTTTATCACTAAGTTTCCAGAATTAGATATTTCTTAAAAGTTATCGAGACAACTTTCTAATCTAATACACATTCTACATATACCATAATTATTATTACATCAAGTAAAAATTTCCACTCAGTACCTCAGTTCTAGTATGTTTCTTTAGTGTGGACTAGTTTTACATTCTTGAATATGAATATTTGGGTAGGGGACACCACCCTTATTTTCTGGATGCTCGAGAATGGCATTGAATTTCTCTCTTATGAAACAGGTTTTAGAGCCACGATTGGAATAATAAGGACACTCTCGTAGTTCCCTTCTTTGGATAAATGGAAATTTAGTATAGAAACAATTCCTGAATTATTAGGTTTTCATTTTCCTGGCCCCTATGGTGACGTGTTAAGGGGAAGAATTAATTTAATCCACTTAAAGTTTTTTTTCCGAAAAAAATTATTTATATGATTATCTATCTTGGAGTATAACCAAACTATCATCAAAAAATATAACAATGAATAAATGCAAATTTTTGTAGAAAACATATAAATTATGGAAATGAAGATTGATATTATATTAATCTAATTGAAAAACCTCACCAAAAAAATTAATGTTTTTATATATTCCCCTAAAAGAATTAATAGAAACATATACTAGTACCACCCATAACTGGTGATGAAAAAATCATAAATCAATCTTAGTGGACCACTTGAACCACACAACTAATTAAAATTTTCATCCATACAAGGAAGTGGGTATCAATTTTTTGATTTTAACTTGGTTCAGCCATTAGTGATTTAAACAAAAACACCAAATGTAATCATCTAGCTTAGATAATAAAACATCAGAAATACATTGGTTTATACTCATGTGAAAAAATTCATTCACCTCAGAGTCCCCCACCTAGACATTTATCTCTCTGATATCTATCAAACCTATCCCATATTGATAAATAGATCTGGGCTCCATTTCCTGAATCATACTGATAGTAAAATTTATCTCCATATTATGTGGAAACCCAAATAGTTTATCAAAAAAAACATCCACAATCTTGTTAATCACAGGTGGAAAGACTAGTGATCCCGTCATATATTTATCTCATATTGAATATATTATAAACTAGGAAATAATTATACAATGATATTGGTGATATGATCTCTAATGGCCTATATGTAAATCTTAATCTCTAACAGTGGTAAAAAATAGCCCTGAACAAAAAAATAATATACTCATTTTGATAGTAGTCTATGTGTGATTGATTATGAATCATCAATTCATCATAAGGATCACATTAAATTTATTCATTTTTAATATAGATAAACTCAAAGATTCTTATAAATAATAAGATTAATATAACATCCTAAATTCCTCTAAATGTCATCGGATTTCTCTTCTTGAGGGGGTATCAATGGTCGACACTCTTATCAGATACTCCATAACAAAGATATTATCATTGAACAACTAAGTATAAATAAATTATTTTGGGTCACCCATATCAAATAATAGATAATACATAGTTGATCCCATAATGATTATACCTCTAACTACTCAGGGTCCCTCTCTAAATTCAAAAGGAGCCTTCTCTATAGAATTAAGTATACTCAGTCTATAATCCTGATCTCTTATCACCTAACCCCCCTAATGTGTTCCACACTACTGATATTATTACTCATGGACACAAGCATTATTTCCTCCCCCACATACCAAAAAATTATAAGAAACCCAATTAAAACTATGATGTGATGATCTTACCATATCTCATATACTAGAAGTTTGAATAGATATGTGTACACCCACTAAATATAGTGAACTCTTACATAAAATTTACTAGTGCCCCATCAAACTGCATGAGTGATAATCCTTTAGTGGTTAATCACAATCTGGATTTAGATGATCCATATTATTACCCAGTTTGAAATACATTGAAGTTTTTTATTTGAGATGAAAGAAAAACTCCTTCTCTAACTAGTATATCTATCATTTCATAGGTGAGAACTTTTATTCATATGTTTCATACTTCTTGATAACTTATTCTATATCCCAATAGAAGACAAAAATTCAAAAATGTTACACATTAAACTGGGTTTATCTTACTAATGATTGAATTTTCAAGGCCTCTAAGAAATATTTCATGTGAAAGCTGTACACTTGAGCTCGAATCAAAAGGCCTCAGTCCATTCAAAAATTGTATTCACCTAGTAGTTGCATCAACATATTAAAAGGGAAAACACCAAAGAATATTTTTGAAATTTGTAATGTAATCTATCGTATAAATTTCCACCTAAAAAAGACACAAAAACTCATAAGGCCTATCCATCCTCAGAATCTTGAAAAAGAACCCCTTGATAAAAAAATGTCTAAAACTTTGTCCTGGAAAATCCTCATTATTGATATTCCTAGACCAATATATACAACCATTTATTCACTTTACCTTATAGAATATCTATTTTAATCTTAAACCACAACTTGTGGGTTTTCTTAATTTATTTAAAATCATCTATAATGACATGATCTATAACCCAATTTCTTACATACCATCTATATCTATAAAGAGGGGTTGATGATGTATCTTTAAAAATTTTGGTCCATCTTAACATAGATGAATCATCTCTTAGTGCCCCATGACCCATGTAACTTAAGACATATGGAAAACACTCTCTGTTCTACTCATTCATTGATCATACTAGTGTAATAAGAAATTTTTGGAACCATATCTTACAAAAAATGATCATCCCCACCCTCCTAAAACTCAATTAGATCCCATTGAGATGGAATAATACTAAAATACCAAATATATGGCTCAACATATCTATCATGGTTCCTAAAACCAATGTTTTAGAAAATTAGTGATAGGAAAATATCCCTATTAATTTATATTCACACAGTATTATATAAAGGAATAAAATATCTCAATCATGGATTTACCCCAACCTACTCACTATTAGGCCATGATTAAAATATAAATAGATCTGTATAAAACCATAATATATAAAAAAAAGAAAAATTAACCATGTTTCAATCAAGTGGACTGCTAGAAATAAATTATATATAAAAAAATTATACATTTATTCTAACACTTTAAAAAATTGAAACTCTATCTCATAACAAATTTATTGAATATCATATAATTCATATGTCCTAAAAATGATAAAATAATTCACACCATACTTCCACATAGGATTAGAGTAAATGATATGTTCAAAATGTGGTATAGGAACACCCACCATCTTTCCACCCCAATCTAAGATTAAAATAATTAATCATAAATTACGCACCACATTCATTTAAAAATGTAAAATATTATAATATCATAAAACAGAGAAAAATTCTAATAGGTTATTGATGATATCACGATACATCATGATGAATTCTAAGTCAATATAACAAAGGGTATATGGGTGAATGGTCTATCGTGACTGTAATAAAAACTATCTATTAATAGAGTATCATTGTAGAAAAAATGTGTGTAAATGTGTTATCATTATAACATATTTAATAACCATGGTCAATAATTTATCACCATGATATAATCAACCAATGTAGTGAATTATTTATCATTATACCATAATCATTAAACATAGTTAATGGGTTATCATTAAACACAAAATAAGTGAACATACGGAACAAGTTATCATTATTTAAAAAATACATAAACATAGTAAATGGCCAATAAAAATATATGTTAACAAAATCACAGATGAATGGTTTATCATTATAAGAATAAATATATGAATATTTAAACAACAAACCACCAAAGGATCATTAATGTTATAGGTGAAATAATTGTCATTATAATATTTAAACATAAAATAATGGTGGAAATAGATTTTCACCCTAAGAATTAGTCTCCCAAAAAAATTACTCACTATCCTACCTATGATCATGAAATAAATTTCCAAGGATACATAGTTCCATCCATTCCTTTTAGAAGAATATATTAATATCCATATATTCCTAACACACCCCCGTAAATGAATAAAAATTTAAGGACACCCCACATGGGTTCTAATCCTAATGTTTTTAACTACCTTCCAATAAAATAAAATCTATCGATGAAAATGTATATAAATAAAATGGTTTAGATAATATATCATGGTTTATATATCTCATAATCATTTTTTGAGAACCAAGAAATCCCAATTTGATTTCATTCCCATTCATTCATACCCACCTATTTATGCAGGTATATCATATGGTACCCACACAAATATAAAATGATAGAATAATTTATTAAACAAATACATTGGACTCATAAGCGTCCTCATATTTAAGTTTTTATAATGAATCTTCAAAAATAAGATGAAATCCATAATATTATAAAAGGAAAATTAATTTTGGTATATTAGATAGAGAGTAGGAAAATTTGTATAAAACCAAAAATATAAGGAATAAGAACCATAGAATCACCTCCATTAATACACTAGGATAGATGGTGCATAGGTCCAAGATCAAATGTCAGAGGAATCCACTTTGAATGGAAAAAATCACTATGGATTTAGGGGGTTGTTATTCTCTCTGAATGTATTAAGTGAGGGAGTATATTATAAATTTTTAAAATAACTTAATATCTCATAAGATATCTGTGGTCTAGTTTCCCACTAGGTTAATCTCCTCTCTCTGTTTGAAACATCAAGTAGTCAGCACAAGACTGTTGGGAACCTGGTGCCATGTATCACGAAATGATAGATTTTTTAATTTAGTCTATTTCCTAAAATATCAACCCCAATTATCTGAAAACTCTTTTAAATATAGAAACCCACTAAGATACACATGTTTAAAAAATTAATCAAAATCATACCTTGGTATGTAGGGTCCATCACAAGCATAATCCTGAGAGGGTTTAATGTATATTTAAAATATATTTTAAATCAATTAGTATCAATATATTTTTTATGTATTATGATTCCACTCATATATAAATGAAGGTTAAAGGGGAATTATAAATATAAAGAAATGATTCTCTATTTATATTACTGAAAAATATTTATATATACTTACATGATATAGGATGATAAAGTGTACAAAATTTATACAGTCCCAAAAACTATTTCATTTATTTTATATTTACTGATTAATTATTATAAGTGTAATTAAATGATAAAGAAGAATTTTGGAAATTATATATTCCTTGAGAAGATTTATTTTAGATAAATGAGAATGAAATTTGTAAATGGATAAAAAACATTACTCAAAATGGGTTTTTATTAAATTTCAATAAGTCTTGGAAGATTAGTTAATTAATTTAATAATGAGTGATAATTTATTATTTACTATTATAAAGCATTATATCACATTGAATGTATTATAGAAAAACCCAAAATAGAAAATATTTTGATTTTCTATTTGGATAAAAATGGGGGATAATGAAAATAATTAAGATAATTCAGAATTTTTTGAAACCCAATCTAAATGGGGTTATTATTGGACCCCATAGATTTTTTAATGATTGATGGATATTATTGGGTTATATGGATTTATTTTTGGTTAAATTTACTATCAAAAAATAATGGTAAAGAATCATTCATGAAAAATCAAGGATAAAGATATTAAATAGTAGATATTGAGTGATTTCTATAATGGTAATCATATGTTTAAGATATTCATATGTAATGATGATCATGTTGTGGGGATATATTTATGATTATACTTTAAAGATATATGGTTGGTTCTATGTTTTCTAAAAATACCTTATAGTAAAGTTGTGTTGTTGGAGACACCCTGATGAATATGGATATAAAATGAAGATATATTATTAGATCAATCCTAATAAAGATAAGCATGTAGTGGGGATATATTACGTTACACATCTTAAGGAGTGAATGGATAAGTAATAGTCCATGAGAAGGTAGTATTTAAGTATTTTCTAGAGGATAGTGATACCATGATGAAAATAAGTAAATATTATTAGAATATTGTGATTAATAAGATATTATAACATAATTGTAAGTAAATTAAAAAAATTATTAATGAAATAAATTCATTTCTATATATGGGTGAAAATTATTTGAAGAAGAATAAAATCATAATGAATAATAATGATCATGGTAAATGAATATTTTCATAAAAAATCAATGTTATTGATGATCAATCTAAGGTATGGGAGTCTAAAATGCTTTATGAATTTAATTTACCATTTTTATATGGAAATATGTGATATATTTACCAAGATTAGGTGATATCAAAATGAGTATAATTCTTTGTATTTCACATTGAAAATTTAATGGATAGAAAATTGAAGTTGGTGAATAGGTATAATGAAGGTATATCACTGTTGTAAATATACCTATATTGTATGTAGTGGTATAGTAAGATATTAAATAATAATGAGAAATATAGTGATATAATATTGGGAAAAAAGTGTTATCATAGCATGTCTATAAGTGAAGGTCCAAGTGGGATTGTGGATAAACACCAGATAGAAGGTGAATCAGGTGTGACCAAAGTATACCAAAACCAATTACTTATTTAAGTTTTTTCCACACCTTTTAGTTTTATGAACCATTGACACATATTAGGAGGTAAATGTATCTATTATATTTTACCATGGATTGCACTAATAAATAATGAATATATAGAATGTAAATTTGGAACATGTTTTTTTACAAGGCTTCAACCCAATGTGGGTAACCAACACCAAGTTGTATTCAAATCCAATTAAGACACAGATTCTATACTAATAATATTTCTCTCGATTATAGTTGGTTGGATAGGTATTTTACTAAAATAATATCTTTCCACATTATGTTGGAATATATCACTATAGTATACAAGTTATAGAGTATCCATTATATTACATGAGTGTAGGTAACATTCTTTTTCATCCCATAGTCTTCAAATTGGCATCAAACCAACTGGAATTTTCACCATTCTTTCTTATTTTGAACTAGATTCGCAATATATCTTTGGATGTCTTTATACCCTAAAAATAGGGTCTTCTTTCTCAGTGTAGATTATGTTTTACTTCCTTTATATATTCAATAAAATCTCATCAAACTATGCTTATATCTACTGCAAAGCTCTAATATTCTCTAAAAAATACTTCATCCAAACTCTACCAACTCAGAACTCAAGAATTTATCCCAAAATACATCTCACCTAGAGAATATATAAATAAATTTTCATCCCATAAAGATCTTTCCTTGAAAACTAATATTTTTAACATACTGGTCTTCCCCTTTTCTTATCCTCAACTAAATCTATTAAGGAAAATAAAATCAGGTCACTCAATTATTTTTCTTATTCTCATTACTTGGAACCATTTTGGTTACATAGGCCCGAGATACTCTATTCTTCCTCGCTATAAAAATAAATTGATTATTTTTTCCTCAAAAAATATATTTCTCTTATATTCCTATTTTTTTATCATCATATTCCTCCCTTAAATGTTTTTTGTAATCTTGAAACACTTATGATTGCATTCCATATTGCCTCAACTTCAATTTCTCTTAATTCTTTTTTTCTAAATTTTCTCATTACCAGATAAGGGTGTATAAATTTCTTCTTTTATTTCAATATCTAAAAATTGAATACTAAGAATGAAATATCACTATCTCCTAAAAGTCATAATTATATATAACCTCTTTTAGTTCCAAGGATATTATGTTCACCTATCAATAAGAGATCACACATGAAACTATATTTCATGATTCTCAAACTCAATAGACATAAATGTCCTTTTATTTAATTATAAATTTTGAAAATTGGGAAAATTTATCTTTTTCTTCATCTTAAAGAGACTAAGATTCCACTTTCTCAAAATCATAGAAGATCAATTAAGATACTTCCAAGCAATATAAAATATAGAAACATGTAATGGGATTATGGATCTCTCTCATTTATATCATGATAGATTATTCAAGAAACCTGTACATATTTTAGATGAATATGTACATAGTATAAGAAATTATTCCCTTTATGTTCTTTATCAAATAGATCAGTTTGAATCACAAACATAATTTTTGATATATTATCCATTGAAACGAAAAAAAATGCATCAATTGGTTTTTCATTTTCATATTTATCAAATTTTCATGCCTTATCATTTTAGGATTAAAATAATTCATAAAATTTCAACTTTACTCAATCTTATTCTTATTAGTACAATTATTTTTTTTCACTCAAACAACCCTATTCATAGTGATTTTGGATAAGATTAAAAGAATTAGATTTAATATATTTTTATCTACATTATTCTTGATAACCCATGAATTTTCATTTTCATTATCAAGAATGATGAACCTAATCAAATATTACATGTATCCGGTATATAAATTGAATAATGATTTATAGAAACAAAAATAAAAAATTTATAATCTTCAAATTTCATCTTCATTGGAAGTAATAATTATAGAAACTCAATATTTCGATTTTTTAGAAAGTATCTTATTTTTCTAATACTTTGATATTATTATCCAATATATAAGAACAAATCCTATTTTATTTTTATGGCATCCTTATTTTTTAATACATAACTTTTCATTACATTTTATAAACAGTGGATCTTTAAAGTCTAGTGTCCTAGAAATCAGGAACAATAAATATTGAAAACAATATAAAACATTCTTCTAATACACTTTTAAGGCCTAATAATAAGTTCATACTATGTAAAATTACTGAATATCATAACTTTAGAGACATACATCAAAGGAAACGGTGAGCATAAGGCTCAGTAAGGAAAATAAGTGAAACAGATGGCATGTGGTCTTGAGCAATATCAATAAGAACATGATAAAAATAATAAAGACATGAGCAATGGAAGAATAGAAATATCATGATAAAAATAACATTAATCATAACATTAATATGTGTCTAGAACATTTCATTTAGATATTCATGAACATATCAACAAGGTTCATCCCGAAGGTGTCATAAAAATTACCAAGGTTATTCACCAAGGTATCATGAAACTAGTCATCTCTAGAGATTAATTTTTTACCCAATGTATTGGAGTGCTATCAGGGCACACCCTTAATATGTCTTTAATATCAAGTGGTACACATATATCATAATCAAACATTTCATAAATAACCCATAGATAATAAAATAATTGGGTTCATTTCAAAATCATGACGTTTTAAAAAGTTCTTAAAAATAAGATCGTTATGTCATTTATAACCCCTGGAAAGGGAGTGAGGGTTACATGTATGTCAATTACAGAATCAAAAATATAATTTTTTTTAAACTATTAACACCCATATAAACTAAATAGGTATGGGTATTCACATATATAAAATAAGAGAATTTTTTGAGATAAAGAGAGAGAAATTTTTAGAGGAAATTTCTGCAGCAGAATGGTTATGTAACTTGGTTTTAGAAAATAAAAAAAGAGAGGTTACAAGAGTAACCCACTCATAAATAACTTATAATACATTATAAATACAGAATAACATAGAGATAAGAACATGGTATGGAAATTTTAATTACATACCACATGAAAAGGAAACATGAAAGAAAAGAGAAGATGTGATTCCTTTTACGAAAAATTCGGCAGCCTAACAGCGTCACATAAAAATTCAGAAAATCAATTGAAGAGAGAAAAAAGGGTCTCTCAAAATTTGGACATAAAATGTATATTAGTAAGTATATATATGAACAGTCACCACACATAATAAAATGAAACTATAAGACATAACATAAAGGAAGTCATGACTTAAAAGAGGGGGTGAAAGGTTCCGTTATCTTGAAAAGTAACTTCGAAATATTGAAGGTCGAGACCTTGGGAGGCTTGGGGGAACCTTGGGAGGAATTTATGGTAGTTAAAGAGACTATATCTAATTTTATGAGGATTGTTTAATGAAATGGATGAGGGAATGGCTTTGTATTTATAGGAGAAGTGAGGGAACAAATCATTAATTTCCAAGGGACACCTCATCTGTGGTATTGAAAAAAACCATGGGCTTGCCCATGGTATTGGACACATGAGACACCTGATAGAATATATTAATATTAATAATTCGACCAGAATGATTACATAATTACTACATCCTTAATGATGTCATTAAACACCTGAAACTCAAAACTGTATTTTAACTATTCACTGAAAATTCAACAGTTTCAGAAAAATCCCAAAAATTCACCTTGACCTAATGTTGATGCTCTGAATTCAAAAACGAACTCCATTTTAGTAAAATAATTTTCTAATTACTTTTATTTTTAATTTTAAATAAGAACACTATTCACCTAGAAAAAACTAATACTTAACTAATAATTATTAAATAGTTATTTACTTATCTTGTTGAATCACATTACCAAATCAAGGTGCCTAAAATATAATAATAATTTAATAAGCGAGATTACTATTCCATTTGGTCACATTACTATTCATAAGCGTAAAATTACTATTCATAATTTACGATTCACCAAAAATTAAGTTGATCTTATTATACTCTAAATTTCTTACTAAACGCGACTGCAGAAGTCCATTTTTTAGAAATCATTACATATTATTAATTATTTAAGGTTTAGATAAATTTTTTAAAATATCCTTTTTTTTAATCATTAATAATATACATCCTATATTTATCCAGACATTTGAAATTTACAAACATTAACATAAAAAGAAATAAAAAATTTATTCATATCAAACGATTACACAAAGATGCTAAGGTCTCCTTATATTGTCCCTTATAATACCAGCATAGGAACTAATTGTAAGGTGTGATAAGGTGATAGAATCTTTGGGCGGCTCGGCCAACATTGCCTGAGTGGTGACCTCTATCAGCTTGAACTTCTCCCGTAGGCAATTCCGTTCAATATTTACATAATGAAGTTCATCTTGGGCTTGGTCCATAGCAAAGCCCAGTGGTGCTACCTCCTTCCCATGTTCCATCAGATTGGCTTTGAATGGCCTAAGTCTACCAAATGAGGCCATCAACTCTTCTTTCTGTATTAATTAACCAATATCACTTGTATTTATAAACAAAAATTGTAATGTTAATATTTTAGCTTCCAACGGTCATATTGTCCAATGGTCATATAACATTCGAAGCCTAATAGTGTCATTTAATTATAATCACTTCATTAATTATATAATATTGTTTTGTTGAGTATAAAATAAAAAACACACAAAATTAGGAAACAAATATTAATAAAAAGTTTGGGTCGTTACAATTTTCATTAGCTTGATTCGAGGATAATCATAACATTATTATGTCTAGAAAAGTGAGGAACATATCTTGCATCATAATAATTTAGATAATATCCCTAGATTATAAAAAGAGAAAATTTTATGTTTTTGTCTATAGAAATTATTCAAATTTATCTTATGTGTAGAGGTTTATTTAGATAGAAATCATCATTATGATCTTGAAATTCATCCCTATAAAGATTCCAGTCATGACTATTCCAATATACTTTATTCATATATAGATAATATTATCTTAATGAAATAGAAGGTCTATGTTTACATAACTTAGAGTTTTCTATATTTTCAACCAGCTACACTGGATGAAGCTTACAAACCTCCAATTAACATTTACAATGATGGAGATTATGATTATCCAAGAGAGAATTCATGTATACATAACATTGGATGATACTTATGTAGTTGGTACTTTTCAACTTTAGATACTCCCAAGATAAGATGATCCTTACCGGACCATGGATAATCATTATAAATTAATAGAGATAATGTTTTTGTAAGTCTAAATAATACTTACACAGAGCATGAATGAAACTTATGTAACATTGGGACATAACCATATTTCATATTCTATTCACATGGGTTCAACGCCTATTCAAAGAAACTCCAACTTTCTCTAAACTTATCCAAGTGTTTTTTAACACTAACTATTTCAACATTAATTTTTTTTACTCAGTGATATAATATACACTTATTCAGGTAACTTTAGATCAACCAAATATCTATATTCACTTTTAACCTTCTCTAAAATATTAGAAACATCACTAACATACTTAAATACTTTTCTTGACTTGGTGAGTAGCTCTCAAATTTTCTAATTTTTTATTTTTTTGATCACAAAGAAACCAACTTAATTTTCCTTTACCCATATACATAGATAGCCTCCTCACATCCTTTTTTAAATAATATTTATTCCTAAATAATACATAATTCCATACAACTATTCCTTCTTTATCATGAATTTATTATCTTCACATTGGAAAAAATACAACCAAGGCTTCTCAAAATACAATGAAACTTCATTCTTCCCCTTTGGATTTGTTTCCGGTTGAAAGTTTTCATAAGATTTAATGTGATATTTTCCTCCCTAATTAGAAATAAATAAAAAAATTGAAAATTATTTTTCTTCCTTGGTGAAATTATAGGGAGAGTTTCTCATTCCAAACGAAATATTCTAAATTTTAAAAAATTCATCTTCTCCTTATTTTATTTCCACATATCCTTTGAGAGATTCATTCAACTTCCATTGTGAGATAAGGGTGGCACCACATTTTCTCTTATCAATGCTTCATCATCTCATTAACTTAATGTCTATGTGGGTTGAAACTTTTTATAAAAAAAGTTTTAATATTATGAATTTTTTTTTCTTTTACTCATTTCAATGTGGTAACATTACTGACTTTCAATATCAAAGGGTTTTTCAAATATATTTTTAAAATATTTCTAGTATATACACTAACTTGAACACACATATCAGAAATATTCGAGTGAAAGGTTGTTTATTCCCCATTTTGTTATAAAATTACCTCACCCCCATGATAAAAATTATTTATATGAGTTTAAAATGTTACGGTAGACTAAAAATCATACCTAATACATAAATTTCATTAATTCTGTCTAGAATTCCATATTCATTAGAAATGGATTAATTATTGTAGATTTTTTTTATATCCCTCTTAAGGAACTTTATTGAATACTTCTTCACTATGTTTATTCTAGAATATTTTACTAATATCAAAATATATGTATTATAGCATTTCATTGATGAATTATAATTGATATATTCCATAGTTGATAGTGTTTCAATGTTTTGTTGAAATTACATATTTAACCAGTTCCCCCCATTTCTAACCTTCTAATTTAATTCCCTCTATATAAGAATAACTAATATATGTGGGAATATGGTGGGTTTCTTCAGCTTATTAATTAGAGTATTAGTGATGACACATGTCTGTGAGCCTAGACTCCCCTTCATTAATGATAAAAATTTTCTAGACAACTTTAAGTATTCTTAAAATTTCAATGTAAAATTATATTCACAGTTATGAAGTTAGGATTTTTTTTCTTTTTTTCACCGATTATCCTTTGTTGAAATATGTTGATAAACATTATAAAATGGAGTTATATGATTATTTTAATCTTTTTATATCTCTCTAGACTCTTATAAATGGTATTTCCTTATGTTTGGAATATTTTAGGCTCATGTTCATCCTTCTCTTTTAGTGGGGATTTATTTTTAGAAGAAACTCCTTTAACACTTGGTGTAATAGGTGCATTAACTTTATCTTTCAATAGATTCCTCTCACAAGATAGAATAATTATAATTTTTTATCATAAATTCTATCTATTTTCCAGATTACAATCACACATTATTTATCTCTTAACTTTCTCTTCTTAGTAAACTTCTTTACTTCTTCTTAAGGAGTGACAACCACCAATCCAATCTGACAATCTCTTTCTTTAATGTATCCTATTTTCAATTACTACATGATCCCATTTACTTTTAAATTAAGGGAAATCTTGGAATGGTTCATGATGTGACCTCCCTTGAAACAATAGAATAACTTCATCCATGTTGGTTGAATATCTTGGCCATCTTTCTTCATTGTCTTAATGGGTAAATTATTCTTTACTATTTTTTTGGTTCCTTCCCAGGTAGGATTTCATTATTTATTTTTAAGATTTTTTATCTATTATGAAATTATATTAACATTAGTATGAGGGTTATGTTAGGTTTATAACTTTTATAAAGAAATCATAGATGTTCTCTAAATATTTTAATATATTTCTTAGGGATAGATTTCTCATTCTTTATCATTTATGCTTTGAACTAGAATGTTTACTTTTTATTTTAGATTTTCTATATTTTTTAGGGTTTATATAATATCAAAAGGTTAACATGTTGTGCCAACAGTCAATATCCCTATTCCTATACCTCAAGAAACACCAACATATTACAATTAACCTCATTCTTTTTATATTTTTTATAGTATGTCTATAATGACATACTATCAATTTTGGAGTAGTTACTCCACTATTTTTTGGCCTATTTTATAGAGATAATTTTCTATAATTGCCTAAATTCACCATTTTTTATATGGATAATTTATTGGAATTTTTACCCTTCCATATTTCAAAAAAAGTTTACCTTTATCATGTAGTTTCATAAGATATAGATTCAGCGTTAACTGAATGAATTGTATTGTGGGATAAAATTTTCAATGATATTGAGGTGGAGACATTTCTATATGTTCTCTAGGTATATTTACCACAATACTAATTCTATTTTTAGTGAAAACACATATCTTATAAAAGGTTGAAATAACCTTTCTTCTCAACACTTTAGGTTAACTAATATTTTGTAGAATCCATATATTCTAGTTTCTCTTCTATGTGAAGAAACATCATATTGGTAATTAAATATCATTTGAAACTAATATGAATCCAACTTCCCAATCCCTCTTTATCTTCTAATTTTTATCATTATGCATTTCATTTGAATCTAACTAAAAATTGTTCATCTTTTTCACCCTTTTTTATTTTATTTTCAAATACGCTTCTTTAATATTCAAAAAGTCATTTTGAAACTTCTCTAAAGCATAGATAAATTAATTAACAAAATTATAAAATAAAATAATCTCATATAAATCTATTTAAAACAATTAATCAACCATTTATATTATTTTCTAGAAAATTGGGACAATTAATTCTATAATTTTCACAATCTTTTTCAATGTATTACAAACACTTACTTTCTTTGACAATGCATATTCTATTTCTTTATCTTCTTACTCTATATATTATTTATCATCATGAATTACCTTGGTAAATTTAAATATATAGGGGGATAATTTAATAGATATAATATTCATGTAATCATTGACCTTAACATTGAAGTATTTATCAGATTCATTGTAATCAATTTCATAGATTTTACTTTCCTCATTTCAGGAATCATAACTAAAAAAAATTACTAGAAAATTTTCCACTCTAAAAAATCTTAGTTATTCATAATTATTATTCCTTTATTAAACTCTTTATAATCTTCTTTTCCTTTTTATTCCTTATTTTTTTCATGTTATTTTCTAAAACATCCAGATCTATATCAAGTACAAACAATTGAGAAACAAAAATTTATATTGAAATATAGATAGAACCTTTTCTTTGATTAAAAATTATGATTAAATGCAGCATCAAAGAAGACGGAATCTATACACTAATATGAATTTAATGATTTAGTGGAATCATGTAGACACACTTCATAGGGTGTAATTAAGTGTGTCCAATTTCTACCAAGGACCAATTACTTCTTTAATGTTATTTCCACCCATGTTAATTTATATACATATTTCGTGAATTATTATATAAAGTAATATATAATAATTCATCCTAGAATAAATCTAAATTGAAAAATGATAATTAAATTAAATATTGGATAGGTTTTTTTACAAGTTTTGGCCCAAATGTGGGAAACCTACTCCTTGTCATTTTCAACTACCATTAGGACACAAAGTTTTAACTAAAAATATTATTATTAATTATTTTGGGATTTGTAGAGATTATATTCAGACCTTTATTTGTGTATTATGTTCAAAATTATCACTATATTACCCAAGTGATAGATAATATTTAATATTACACAAGTGAGTGTATATTTCTACCATATCTGAAAGCCTTCCAACATGCATCACACTAAAAAGAATTCCTGGTATCCTTCTCCCCTGGAAGTGGATCATTAGGATATCTATTGATATCACCGAACCATAAAAATATGATATTCTTCCTCAGTATATATTATCCCATACTACTTTTTATCTTCTATCAAAACTCATGCAAATTTCCCTCATTACATAGTTTCTTGAATTCTCTAAAAAATAGCTTAATGGATCTCTAAACATAGAAATCATGAAGTTTGTCTAAAAATATGTCTCACATAGAGAATGTATAAATAAATAAATATCTCTTGAATATATCCCCTATAGAGACAGCATATTGAATACACTAGTATACTTTATTTTTCTCCTCAACTGAATCTATCTAGTAGAAAACAGATCAGCTCATTCGATTCTTTTCGTCTTCTCTTTCTTTAAAACCATATAGGTTATACAGGCTTGGAACATTGTGTTATTACATAATAAAATAAGTAATGGATTATTATTCTTCCTTGATGGGTCTAGTTCTCATGGATTTCGGGTTTCTTAGATTCTTATTATTTCTTCTACAGTTATTAGTTCTCTCAGTTTTCTTCTGATCACATTCCACATAACTCAAGCTTCACTTTTTCTTCATAATTTTCTTTTAGAATTTTATTATTATCACATGATAACTCATTAAATTCCCCCTTTCATTTTCAATATTCCAATATTAAATACCAATTATTTTTTATTTTTTTAATAAGAAAACATAATTGTAAAATAGCCCTTTTGGTTTCAGGGGTATCTAGTGGACTTCAATATAAGAGATACCCCCATGAAACTTCTTTTCATGATTAACACACTAAATAAACCAAAATTACCTTCTATTTCTTTGTAATATTTGAAAAATGATAGAATATATCATTTTCATATCTTCAAAAACCACGAATTATTCTTCCTAAAACTCATATCAACTCAATTAGAATAATTCAAATAGATATAAAACAAATTCGTTCAGCATGGAATGTTAGATATCTCTAATTTTTGGCTTGAGAACTTCATTAAGAAAACTGCACTTATTCTAATTGAATTAATAAACAACAGTATCTCAACCCTTGTTTTTCTTCCCTAAATATATTATCCTAAATCAAAAATAAAAGATGATATATTTTATCGAATAAAAATGAAAACACATGAATCAACTAGTCTTTTATTTCTAAATTTATCAAATATGGAAGTCTTATTAGTTTTTATATAAATTAATTCATTTCATTTCATCCTACCTTAATATTTTTTCAGAAACTAAATTATATTTTTCTCACTATAATATAACATTTCATAATGATTTAGGCATCAAAAAACAACTCAGGCTTCCACATATTTTTATATTCATTATTCTTAAAAAAACCATGAATATTCATTTTCATTGTTCGGAATAATGAACCTTATCAAATTGTTCTTATATCACAGATATAAATAGTACCTTGATATTTATAATTTAAGGCGTGGCCTTAGCATCTCAAATTTTCATTTTCATCAGAATGAGAATTCTATAAAACCAATATTTCAAACATTGAGAAAGAGTCCAAATTTTCCCTTACATAGATATTCTTCTCTATGATTAAAGATTATCTCCTCTTCAATTGAATTTGTATTGAATCATGTATAATCATAGCTTTATGAGGTTTAATACACTAAAGAACATCTCATACATCATCATAATTTAGATCTTCTCTTTATTTTATAAAATCTTAATATAACATGTTTTGGTCTATAGAAATTGATTAGATTTGGCTAACTGATGATGTTTACATAGAAAAATATCATCCTTATAGCCAAGAAAATCATCCTTATAAATAGTTTGGATCATTCTTAATCATACATACTTTAGTAATACATAGAATAGATTATGTTTATATAGAAGTATGATGATGTTTATGAACCTAGGACTGTCATATTTTTAATAAAATATATTGGATGATGCTTATAGAAATCATATTGTTGTTTATAAAAATTGAGTTGACATTTAGGAAAGGAAAACATTATTTAGATGTAGAACTAGATGATGCTTATGTGGATGAGACTTTTCTAATTTTAATTTTTTTCTAGGTTTAGATAATGCTTACACAAACCATTTAAGATCCTTATGAAGTTTTAGATATGATGTTTATATAGGTCTGGAGGATTATTATTTTTTAAATGAATGATTATTACACAACATAAGGACATATAAATTTTTTATATTCTATTAAAATGGGTTAAAGGATCATAAAAACAAATAAAACCTTCTATAACCTTCATCAATGAGAGTTCTGACACTAACTATAGTAACCTTTATTATCTATTACTCAAGGATGATTTATCCACTTCTTCAGTAAGCTTAGGATTAACCAACTGGTAGGATTACCTCCTAAACTTCTCCAAACTATTATAGATAACATAAACACACTTTCAAACATTTCTTTAATTGATGATCAACACTTCAATCATTTTATTTTTTATGGGTTTCTCACAAAGCAACCAAATTCTTTTTTCGTAACCCAAATACATTGGCACTCTACTCACATCCTTTGCCAAATAATACATATTATTCATTTCATAAAAAATAAAAACCAACACTTTATCTATTGTCACACACAGAATAATTTTATATGGGTAATACATACAACCAAATATTCTCCATATTCAAAGGCACCTAATTCCCCCATTTTAAATATTTTTTCAATTAAAAAATTTCTCAAGAGTCCATGTGATATTTCTCCCCCTAATTAATAAGAAATGAAGAGTTTGAAAGTTCTTTATCCCCATTTGTGACATTATAGGGAGTATTTTATCATTCTAAACTAACTTTTCTAAATTTAAAAAAATTAATATTCTACCCATTTGATTTATCCTCCCCTTTGAGAGATTCACTCTACTTCCATTTTAAGTGAACAATGGTAGCACATATTCTCTTATAAATGAGGTGTCAAATCATAAACTATATGTATATGTGGGATAACCCTGTATATAAAACAATAGTTACAATCATAGAAAAAATAAATATCTATTAACTCACTTCAATGAAGTACTACATCTGACTTTCTTTCTCAAGGGCCATTTCAAATAGATTTTCAAAATATTTCAATAACCTTCACTCACTTGATCACAAAGATCAAAAAAATTAAATTGAATGGTTATTTAATCCCTATTTGGAAAGATAATACCACCCCCTTAATAAACATAATTTATAAGAGTTATAATAGTGACGGGAGAATGAAAATCATATAGGATGCATCAATTTCATAAAGTCTGTTTTGAATTATAGATTCATGTAAAGTGGATTATTTATAGTAGACTTCTCATTTAATCTCCCCATTAAGGGATATTATTAAACAATTCTTCATCGTCTTTATTCTCTAATAATGTATAATATTGGTTGAGATTTCTGATACCAATTAAGAGATGAATTCTAATTGAGATATTCCCTAGCAGATAGTCTTTCCAATCAATTTTGAAATTATGGCTTTTACAAGTTCCCTATTATTTAACATTATCCTTTAATCCCAAAATTATAAGAACAACCAATAATATGTGGGAATAAGTTGGGTTTTTTTATCTTCTCAGTTGGATCAGTGGGTTAGATAGTTTTCTCTCAACCAAGAGACTCCATTCTTTAAAAGTCTAATATGTCTAGACCTCTTCATCATTAAATAACCTTCACTTTCCATTTTTATTCACATTTATGAAGCATGTATTTATTCATTATTTCACCTTTATCCTTAATTGAAATAGGCTTATCAACTTTAGAAAATATATCAATTTGATTCTTTTTTACTCTATCCATATTCATATCCTTATCCAACTAGCCCAACCTTTTAATTATAAAATATTTAATCTCATGCCCATTATTCTCTTTAAGTGTGGCTTTTTTTATATAAGAAACTCTTTCATAACTAGAGGTAACTGGAATTTTCCATTTTTTTCTTAATATATTCTTTTGACCATGTTAAATAGTCAGGAATTTTCATCATTATTTCCATCTTGTTTACACATTCCTCATGAACCTTTATCATACTTTGACTTTCCTTCTTGGAAATATTTTTTACTTCTTAACAAGGATTTTCAAAAAATATATATATATCTATTTAGATAATGTAATATCTTTTTGATTCTTTCCTTCTCTCATTTATTTTTTTATTCATAAAATATTGTAATGGCCCATGATTTTACCAATCTTTTCAAATTAGAAGCAATTATTCTATTTTGGTTGAACATCTCAACCACATTTATTCAATATCTTCATGGGTGAATTATTATTCACTATATTCTTTTGTTTTTATTAAGAACCTATTTTTTCACTCAGGTAGAGATCCTTTAAATATCAATCTAATTCTTTATTTTGGACTTAATATGGTTGTTTAGTGGGTTAGTGAAGATATTGGGGGTTTCTAGGGCCTGTTTGGATCCCAGAACCCATATGTTTTGGGAATAATAGCCATGTATCAAGGTTAGACTAAATTGTTGAGGTAGGCCACATGGATAGATCAAACTTTGAGGACGGTCTTCATTTTCGTGCAAAGCCATCTCACAAAGTTGGCACATGTTTTCTCAAAACATGTGGCATAACCATGCAGTTCTACCTCTTCTCTAGGTACCCATGCATGGTTGGAACACGTTTTGGTAAACTATGTGACCAAACCAATCATGGGCTAATTTGGGGGTAATTTTACCATTTTACCCTTAATGGTCTAATTTAACCACCTCTTTACTTCTATATGATTTCCCAGTAGGATGAACTCCATTTTCTATCATTTTGGATCTGTTTTAAGGTCTAAGATAGGGATCAAGATAACTCCTTAATCCTAGATCTATTCGAGATTTTTTCATCATGTTCTATGGGTAATGGTAAGTACATGAGTCCGTTTGAGCCCTTCTTCGACTCTCTTTCTCCTAACCTAGTTATCGAGGTGTGAGAAATTGTAACTTTTTCTTCGATCTACACAAATACAATAAAAATTAGAGGTTGGTATTGGAGTAGGATAGTCATATGTTCCTATGGTGGGTGTCCTATAATAGATCCCTCAAGTTTGTTTATTTTGGAATTGGCGTGTGGGGCTTGCTGATTTCATCAGGTTTTGTTAATTGAATTTACATTTCATGATTTTAATCATTAGAATCATATATTTATGCTCTTTAAAAATATGTGATTAGTCGTTATTGGTTGTGCTCACAGCTCCGTCCATCCCATATAGAATGTTATGCCTTAATTTTTTTCTTTAGTGTTTTGACACATTTTAGCCACCATTCGGGTGGGCCTTGGCTTGATCTTTCTATGGGTAATCTTTTCCATATTATATGAATTGATTTATTTTGTGAATTGAATAATGTAAAGTACCATGTATACTCATCACTTGACCCACCTATGGAAATTTCTTCAATTCATAAATATATGTTAAATGGAAATTGGAAAGTATATTAAGTATATGAATTGACCTTTTTGAATGTAATTGAATAATATGTTACACATCAGTATCACCCCTTACTATATTGATGGAAAGTAGTGTAGTGAACCATGATTTTTAAAATTCCGAAAATGGATTAAATGTGTGGTTATATTCTGCTTTTCCTTTTCACACTAATGAAAGGAAAGGCCTAAAAAATGGACTTATTAATTAATTATGACTTGATTAAATGGTTTCATTCTCAATTTTTTCTTTTCACACTCATGAAAAGTAATGGATTGAACCTTATGAATTATTTATAACTTCATTATCAAAATAAGAGTGGCATGACATGATCTTTCCTTGGATTCCCATGGGAATAACTTAATCTCTCGAGAAACTAATCCTTTTCTAACATCGGAGGCCTGGTATGAAACCGTAGAATCCCCTATTTAGTGCTACAAAATGCCATGGATACACTCCTTGGATCCAATATTGAAAAGTAGGTTCCATGGTTGAATCCCATCAGGCTCTGTCATTGCTTAGCCCCATTTTACCTTGGATGAACAACTTGGACTTTGTAGGCATCTTATTTTATAGAAATCTTTGGATTGTGTTCTTTGGATTACACTCTTACCCTTAGATGGACTATAGTTATTACAGATTTTGAGAACCTTGAGGTATAGTTTTCCTTGGTTATTACCTTGGAAATCCATTATTAAATATCATTACAGGTTACCTTTTTACATATTGGAACCTTTACTATTGTTAACATATGACTTAATTATAAACTGGTAATGATCAAATAAATGATTGGTTACATGTTTAGACACCAGCTGAGGGGTGAAGAAGGTACTTGGGTATTTAGTTACATTATAGAAATTTAATTTATATATGCATTCTTTCACACTATTATTGTCACGACCCGACCCTACCGGTATCAAGCCGCAACTACCCCAAGCCTGCCTCCATAGGCCAAGGGCTGGCGACAAGCGCTGAAGGCATAACAATCTTGGGGAGGCCTTTTCCTATATACCTGCAAACACATCCCAATCAATGCAGAAGTGAAGGGTAAAGAATAAAACCAAATAATGAACAACTAAAACCCAACCATAGTCATGCATCGACTTCTAAATAGAAAATAAAAATAAAGTGCTGAAAAGTACTGACAAGATAACTAAGCAGAAAAAGGGAAAAACATGTGCCTAACCCGAATGGTGCCTCAACCTTGCAACAGGTAAAAAAAGTAAATAGCTGGTGAGTCTCACACCTAAAAGTCCTACTAGGACCACTGAACGCAGCCCAACCTCCTATGTCCTCTATGCTCCTTCGTAGTCTCAATCAACCTGTCTGTCATCTGCAAGGGAACACCATGTACGAGAAAATCCCAAGCAGGGGTGAGTACAAAGATACTCAGTTAGATGCCCCGAAAGCTTGAGGGAGCAACAAAGGAAGTACTAAAATGGTGAGTGGTAGACAGAACAAATAACAGCATAAGACTACAATAGAGAGAGTGCAGCTCAACCCAAAAAAATAAAGGAAGTAGACTCATCCCAACCAAGTGGAGATAGACACAGAAATCACGTGGCATACCCCATGTGTCTTCGCCTCTCCTAGAAGAAGATTAACTACCAAAGAGTGGGAACAAAAGTATGGTTTATATATATATTCTCAACAAGAAACCCGAACAAGTATGTAAGGGGATCTCCATCTCTAAGATCATCCCAAGAAAAGTCTCCAATAATTCTAAGGATATCCAACACTAATGCCCATCAGTCCCACACGTCAAAGTTGTCTCATCGCTAAACCATGCAACCAAGGGTCCCATTCCAGAAATCACGGAGAGAAGTCACTGACCAGCCTCATAGGAAGGGTTGAGTCTAAAAGAATTCATCGAGTAACCCACTGTCCAGCCCAGCTAGAGGGTAAACCCTAAGGTCAACGGGTAATCCACTTCCCAGCCCACCCGGAGGGTAAACCCTAAAGCCAACGGGTAACCCACTGTTCGGACCTCCCGGAGGGTAAAACCTAAATTCAACGGGTGACCCACTGCCCAAACCCATTGGAGGATAAACCCTGATACGCTGGTGGGTAACCCACTTCTCAGCCCTACTAGAGGGTAAACCTTGATACGCTTGTGGGTAACCCACTGCCTAGACCTGCTGAAGGGTAAACCCGGAACTGGTCTGATAACACTGCTATGCCCGAGCCATGCTGGGGGAGTCACTAACACCACTATCATGCATTGTTTTGGAGTGTGCCAAGGGAACCTCTGACCAATTACCTTTCATTTTTCCATATTTAATGACATCTTGAAAGAGTCCCACACGCCCAAACAGATTTCACCATTGTAGTCCTCACGGAAAAACATGTGAGATAGACTATTTACTCATTAGAAACGAACTCCAAACAAAAAAGATATTCAACACTGCTTTATGCCCATACGGCCTCTCATGGGGCCCACACCTCTGTCCCTAAATAGGTCGGGAGAACTGCGTCATCGCGATGCTCTTGGAAAAACATGCTGAAACGCCTACTCATTCACCCCGAACGGACGTCTGATGAAAAAATCACAAAACGTTGTTCACAGTATAAAACATGGCCCATGGGGCCCACGCCTCAACTCCATACTCAATGCCTGAAACCACCTTGGACAAATTCATCTCGACGCCAGGGTCACAACATCACAGACGATGTCTTAAACGGACTCCAGATGTGTTCGCGTGATCCAAAACAAGAATCCCAACGAGGCGCTAAACAAAACATAATGGTTTGTAATGCCATTGAGTCCCCATCTTAGAAATTAAAAATCCCTGACACCATCTCACAAACTTTGGATCGATCTGAGGATCATGCTTCTGTAGGAAGAATGCAAAACTGACACTCGTAGTGAAAGATACGGGTGTCTGGGATAAGGGGGCCAACCCCCTTAAGGCCAGACAGGCCAGGTCCGGCCAGTCCACCTGGCCTGGGCCAGCCCATACCAGCCTATCTTGGCCCACAGTGCCGGCCCATGTCCCTTCCATGTGTCCCGGTAGCAGAACTGTGGTCCCCCTGCACTGACCGTCACTCGTGGTCGGTCGATGTCCGGTGTGGAGACCCACATTCGTCGAGTCTCGGTCTCCCGATCAGGGTCGCGTGCCGCAACCCTCTTTGCGCCCCGCACTGGTGACCTAGGAGCCCGCCACCGCCACCACATCCTGGGACGGTGTCACTGCTTGGGACCACGCCGCCGCCTGGGACCGCGCTGCTGCCACCTGGGAGCCCACCGGGAAACCATGTTTGGTCGGAAAATTTCTCGGGGCCACCCCGGGCGCCCCGAGACTCGGATTTTCAATCTGAGAAGTGCGTTAGAAATATCAGATAAAATACTATGAAACTATGTTCTTAAGTAGACCTAAAATGAGAATTTCTATTTAATTTATTTAATTCAAGGAAGATGCATAAATTAAAAAAGAAAACGCAAACTCCTACCTCGTTGGGCGTTGCTTGTAGCTTCACGAACGGTCCCTAGAGCTGCCAATGACTTTCCGGAGAGGAGGGAAAGCTTGAAGCTTTTTTAGAGGTATTATACTAGGGAGAAATGAAGGGGATTAAGGGGGAAAGTGTGGAGGTGTTTAAGTATAGAATTAATCAATATTTAATTAATTTTTAAACAACCACCAGTAGGCCTATACCTGAACATTCGACGGGATCGGTGTTAAGCCACCCCTAGGGTAAAAACCACGTTTTGAGCACAACGGTGGTCTTGAAAGTTTAATCCAAGCCCCCATTCAGAAGTTATACAGTTTACGCTCGAGTCTGCTAAATTAAAAAAACACCCCTGGTTGTGTTTTCCACAAAAGGGCCGCACCAGTGAAATTTACACCCCTCCTAGGGTAAACAGCACTTTCTGGACTCAACGGTGCCCTCAGTTTTCTCATTTAAGCAACTGTTTAAGAGTTATTCTGTTTATTTGGTGTGTTCAGTGTGAACGTACTTAAAATTCAATTCTGACCACACTGGGGCTCAGAATCACATGCCGTCTGAATTCCCTGCTCTAGAATAACATTAAGAAAATTTCAAAGTCTTACAGGCTCAACACCTGAGTTATTATTGTTATATTATATTACATGGGTCAAATGTTATAGAGACTATTGGTAGTGGATCTCTAAGATTTATCTCACACCCTCTCTAAGTATTTTTTGGTACCCATGGGAGATTACATGTATTTTGGTTTTGATAAGAGGAATCATACGACTTTGAACACATGATTGTTTTCTTTTTAGGACAGATCTTTATAAAAGATGACTGAGTCGGTGCTCAGGATTCTTGGATAGTATTTTTTCTCTTTATACTTTTTTTAAACATTCTATGCCTATGTTCTTGTAACCATTTTTCTAGTTTTC